>PVJN01013792.1:0-48197 GCA_004026805.1 Lasiurus borealis
TTATTTTATGAGATCACCACTTACCCTCCTTCTGGAGAGGAACTTCGTCTGCTTGTTTTCTGTACCTCTGTGATAAGAGGCAAAGCCATCTTCCTGAAAATTTGTTTGAAAGGTAATGAGCTGATAATAGCACACTTAGACCTGTCATCATGAATTTACTGCCATTAGATCTTATCAAGGTCCCTGAAGCATGAATAACTGGAAGAGAGGATTTGATAGTTCAGTTTAATAAAAAGGTAATATAGAGAAGCTGAGATGTATAATAAGATCTCACGTTGGAAGAGAACACGGTGTGCCTTTAGTCCATCTCTTGGTTACTTCCTGTTCATGGCCCTCTCGATCGGAGCTCCTGGGTAATCCCATTTCAACCCCCTTTGTCCCTTTGCATCCCATCTTCCCTTCCCCCTCCCTCAGAATTAATTTTTACTTGTGAAATCAGAATTCATTCTTAAGGGTCTGCCTTATTATACCTTTAAGACCAAGTTCAAATTACCTAGCAGGGAATATGAGGCTCTTCACAATAACTCTACCCTGTTATTTTGGCCTCTTCTCCCCCAATTCCTTTAGAGTCCAGCCACAAAGCTTGCTCTTTGCTGCTGTCTGCAGTCATACCCACACTCCCACCCTCACTTTCCACCCTCACTTTGAACTCTTAGTTTTCAAGGATCAGCAGGTGTCACTTTCTCTGTGAAGCTTCTTGATTCTCCCACCCGCCAGGGATGTCCTTGTCTTTTGTCTGTTGCAGCCATTTTTCAACAATGTTTATTGCACACATACTGTGTACCTGTAAACAAGAGCTGTTCTAGCAGAACAGTTAAGACGCTGAGCTCTAGAACCAGACTCCCTGGGAGTGAATCTTAACTCTACCACTTCCTTACCCTTGAACAAGTTACTTGACCTGTCTGGGCCTGTATTTCCTCACCTATAATGTAAGGGCTATCATCATCTCTCTCTCATAGAGTTGTGAAGAGTCAATATTTTGAAGATTATTCAGAGAAATAACCCAATGAATATTCATTGTTGTCATCATTCAACCTTCAAGTAAACTCCATGAAGGAAGGGAATTTTTGCTCCCTGATCTATCCCCAAGGGCCTGGATCAGTGCCTGGTATTAGTAGATGCTCTAGATATATGTTGAATGAATGAATGAATTTTCCAGGTACTGTTCTAATCTCAGCCTAGAATAAGATAGGCAGGATTGACCCCTCTCTGATGGCAATTACTGTAAGCTTTACACAGAAATAAGTAAGCAGGTATTTCCACACAGTCATATGTGTTGCGAAGAATGTGCAACAGGGAAATGGGATAGATGAGGTGGATGAGCAGCAGGAAGTGGGGTTAGGCCACGCCATGCAAGGGACCCACGTGAGGATTTCGGCAGAAATGACAACAGCTCCGGGAGTAGTGTAGCACCTCCCCACAGCCTCTGAAGCACACTCTGCATGTCTGTCTTCTGCACAGCACTGGGAGCCTCTGAACAGAGAAGCTCCAGCTGGTCATTCTTTATAAACACAGTGGCTGGCTAATAGTTGGACATTTCATAAATATTTGTTGATTAAACAGGAGAATTTCTTAAGAAAGTTCCTTTTCTTTTGGAAATGCACGCAATGGACTCTTCTGGCTGTCTGCTCTCTCTTCTCCTTGTATCTTCTGCCTTTATTGCACACATACTGTATACCTTACAAAGTATTGCATGTTTATTTTCTCTCACATCCCCAAGCAATTCTCCAACACCAGCTGGGTGTCCTACAATTCTGACACTGTCTACCATGGCATAGCATCAGATGACACCGGTTAAGGGCCAGGCCAGGGTATACATCTGACACTGATTCATCTTCCCATCCTCTGCTATCCTGCACTCTAACATTAGATTGTCACCCCCCTCCCATACCCAAATCTCAACATTCCCCCATCTCTTTACTGGTCAGAATTAGGTCTAAATGAAAAAAGCTTCAGTGAAGATTTTCCTTTTCAGAAACTCATTTTGATGGAGTTTAAACATTCATTCTTTGTGAATCTCATTGTATGCTCATTTTTATGTTAATAACATATTATTTAAATACCTGTTTTCCATTACTATTTTTCCATGAATTTATGAATTTGTGATATTGTGATTTATAATAAGAAATTATATATATATTAGATCTTCATCCCATGTAGCTACTCAAACCTTTGGAATTTTCCAAGTGCTGAGAGTAACAAAGTGTCTTTTTCTTAAATCAGTGGTCAGCAAACTCATTAGTCAAAAGAGACAAATATCAACAGTACAACAATTGAAGTTTCTTTTGAGAGCCAAATTTTTTAAACTTAAACTTCTTCTAACACCACTTCTTCAAAATAGACTTGCCCAGGCTGTGGTATTTTGTGGAAGAGCCACACTCAAGGGGCCAAAGATCCGCATGTGGCTCGAAAGGTGCGGTTTGCCAGCCACTGTTTTAAACTAAGGAGGTGACTTTCAGAAAGCCCCTAAGTCACCTAAGGATAGGGATTGATTGCCAGTGGAGTCAACCATGTGATTAGTGGGTGGGAACTTTCAATCCCACCCCTCCAACCTCCTGAGAGGAGCCGGAGATTGAGTTCAGTCACCAATGATTGAATGATTGGGTTGATTTAATCAATCATGACTTTGTAATGAAGCCTCCATTAAAACCCATAAGGGCCCAGCAGGCATGGCCAGTGGCTGAGCATCGATCTATCAACCAGAAGGTCATGGTTCAATTCCCCAGTCAGGGTATATGGCTGGGTTGTGGGCTACATCCCCAGTGTGCAGGAGGCAGCTGATCAATGACTCTCTCTCATCATTGATGTTTCTGTCTCTCCCCCTCCCTTCGAAGCTCTCTGCAATAAATAAAAATGTATTTTTTAAAACACAACACAAAAGGATGGGTTGGGAGAGCCTCTGGGCTGGTGAACATACGGAGGTGCTGGGAGAGTGCCTCACGCGGTGAACGTGGAAGCTCCGTGTCCTTTCTTCAGACCTTTTCCTCTGCATCTCTTCCACCTGGCCGTTCCTGAGTTACACCCTTTTATAATAAGCTGGTAACCTAGTAAGTCTGTAAACTGTTTCTGAGGGTTCTGTGAGCCACTCTAACAAATTAATGGAACCCCGGGAGGGGGTTATTGGAACCTCCGATCTGTAGCGTCAGTCAGAAGCACAGGTGACAACATGGACTTGTGATTGACATAAGAAGTGTGTGAGGGGGGTGGAGGGGAAAGTCTTGTTGGACTGAGCCCTTTACAGGTGTGATCTGATGCTGTCCCCAGGTAGACAGTGTCAGAATTGTAGGACACCCAGCTGGTGTTGGAGAATTGCTTGGGGATGTGAGAGAAAATACATATGCAACTGGTGTCAGAATGGTAGAATGTCATTGAAAGAAAAAGATAATAAATAAATAAATAATAGCAAAAAATAAAGAAAGTTGTACAGAGTGTTCTTAATTTTAAATGAAATTTTAATGGTCTGGCATGTCTTATGGCAAAGGGTTGGGGAGTGGGGCAATGCAATTCAGTGCAATACTTTGTAAAACTAGTGCTGTCATTCCACAAAGGGGACAGAGAGCCCCCTGGGGGATCCTTAAGCCGGGTTTATGAAGACCAGGAAAGACTTCCTAGAAGAGTGATGTCCTGATGGAGACAGGGGTGAGGAGGAATCGGCTGGAGAAGAGCCAGCATGACGCTGGCAGTGAGCTAGAAGGAAGAGAGCAGAAAGCATAGCACCTGGTTCCATGGGACTGCCCCACAGAGAGGGAGGGCCGACAGGGCAGCCGGACACTTAACAGGGCTTAGTGACCAAGGGCCTGTGGCCCGTTAAGGAGTCTAGACGCTGTCACAAGAGCGGTGGGCCGTTGAGTGACGTAACTGGACCTGTGCTTTTAAAAACTCTCTGAGGAGGATAGATTGAGAGGGGCAAGACTGTCACCAGGGACTCCCATTAGGGAGCTGTTACAGTAATCCCAGCAAGAGATGCCTAACAACTCCTGCTATACAGGACCTTTAGTTTCCGTTTCAGATCTTGGAAGCATTGTTGAACCCCGGGTCCTAACCTGCCACGGCAAGCTGTTTATTACTTAAAAAGTCTGAACTGTGCTTTTTCCTTATTAAATGACTCCTCCCCTGGCATCACTTTCTCATTGGCCAGCCCAGCTCCCAAATTACAGCCACTTGCTCATTTCATTTCAAGAGGCTTTTCCCCCTATAATCCCCATTCCTCCCTCTCTCTACTTTCAGATCAGAAACAGAAAAAGCCACATCCCGAAGAGTCTACCCTAACCCCATAGAAATGCTTTAAAGTTATTTTTTCTTCTAGCCTCAGTTGCCCTTCTTGAATACAGAAACTTCTAGAACGCTAAGTGAATCGCCAGTTCTTTCTTACCACTAATCCCTGCATTTTAGGAAAGGTTTGAAAACCCAAAGCAGCTTTAGAAAAAAATTGTTCTCCAATCCTTCTTACCAGGAACTGATACCATTAACAATTGTGTAAACTTCCAAACCTTTTTCTATTCACATCTAAACACATTTTTGTGTGTATATGTAACATATATAGCAAAGGAATAAGTGTAACATATTTATATATGGGCTCACATTTATTCACAATTACCTTAGTTATTTTACTCTACATCCCACACATATACACATATAAACTATGTATATAAACTATGTATCTATAATAGTTTACTAGCAGTAGAATTGATGGAATAAAGGTTATTCACATTGAATCTAAAAATTAAGTGAATTAAAAATTTGATCAACAGAATAAACTGGTGAATATAATAGAATCAGGAGCACAGAAAGGGAGTGGACTGATCATTCTCAGGGGGAAAGGGGTGAGGGGTGTACAGGGAGAGACTGGACAAAAATCGTACACCTATGGATGAGATCAATGGGAGGGAGGTAAGGGCAGAGGGAAGGGTGGGAGCTGGGTGGAGGGGTGCTATGAAATGGGAAAAAGAGAAACAAATGTAATAATCTGAATAATAAAGATTTAATTTTTTAAAAAAAGGTTATTCACATTTTAACTGTTACAGGCAAGTTGCCTTCCTAAAAGGTTAATACTCCCTCCAACTGTATATGTGAGTATCTTTTTTCCCACAGCCTTGCCAACAGGGGTATTATCAATCTAATTCTTGTCAAGCTGAAAAGCAGTATCTCCTGTTTAGTCTGCAATTTCCTGCTCTCTGGTGAGATTGAACATCTTGTATTTCTTCTGTGAATTGCTATGTATGCCTTGACATTTTTTTTCTGTGTGTGTATTATTTGTATTTTTCATATTTATTTTGAATTATTAGGGATATTAACAATTTTGTCACATATTTGTTATATTTTCTCTGGAAAAGGAAACAGGCAGGCTTGAAGAAGGGCCTTAAGGACTCAGGATTCTTTTCAAGTAAAATAATCCAAAGTACAAGTTAATGTTTCGTCATGGTTTGGGAATTAGTTATTAAATGGAAGGTGCTTGACCTACTTTTCTACAGTTCTTCAGGAGACGGAATTGAAAGGCCAGGAATTAAATACCCACTCTCAACCAAAGGTCATGAGTGCCAATTCAATGCCGATAGGAATCCCCAATTTGGAATGTGGTGAAGAAGGAAACTTTAGTCAGTGCAAGCAGCTCAACTGTGACACAGCACAGCTGTGGAATAACTCACTAGTGTTACAGCTCAATTAAGAGGCCCTGGAGCAAGGCCCCTCTTCAGCAAGGCAGCTCTGGTCTGCTCTCCTGCGCCAGTCTGCCTCACTTGCTCCTTTGCTGTGGCAAGATGTCTTTGGTGTTTCGACTCCAGCTGGAGAAATGCAATCTTCAGACTTGGATAGAAAGGAGAAGTACACTGGGTGAACTTGCTTCTCTAGACTACCTCTGGTTCCTGATTGGTCCATCCTCATGCAAATGAGAACTCTAAATCCTCAAAGTTTGATTAGTCCAAAAGGCACTGTCCTGATTGGTCAGAATGGAGCTGCCCTGATTGGTTGGTGAAGATGTTAATAGGGATATATCTGTGCACCTCCAATCGGATGGGGAATGTCTCGGTCCTAATGGTTGTAATAGGATTCCAGGAATTCCATAAAAGCTGGCTTAGGTGGCAGGAATACTGTGCAGGCAGGCAGTTCAGAGCAGAGGCAGGTAGCTTAGTGCAGGCTTCTCCTGAAGTGCAGTTTTTGTGAAAGGCCCCTGTGCAGAAACAGCTGCTAGGCGGTGTTTTAAATTTGAGCCCCGTTAAACCTCTCAGAGCCCTTCTTATTAGGTATTTTCTTACCCGGAGTCCACACCACACAGCACAGTTAGATTACACACCAGGGAGCACTTGTAGGTAAAAACTGTTGAATACCGTCACATGCTCATATGGGAGTCAGGAGAATTCTGTTCCGAGATGCTCTGTTGGAGAACTGAGCGGTAGGTAGCCTAAGTGAGGAGGGGAAGCTGAGAGAGGATATTAGAACTTTTATGACCTTTTACACTCTAGATATTAGATGGAATGATTAAGCTGAGCAAGTGTTTATTATCATCCTTAAATATAATTTGCATCCTGTCCATAGAGCCTGCCCTCGGGATTACTGTAGACTTGCCTTCTAGAAGAAACTGCCTTATAAGTCTCTTTTGAATAGTTCAGTGACAGAACTTCCTTGGGTAGAGTCCAAGGCCAGCTGGCCTTCCTTCGTTCTAAATTCCTCCCCCACAGTGTATAAGATTATGATGCTTCCTTTAACCTCAGAATACTCTGCAAATGACCTGACCTCATCTGTACAGTATTTTTAATTGTAAGATAAATAGCATCTTATTCTTAGCAACTGTGAAAAAGGGAACCCTGAATTTGTGTTAGGAAAACTTTTAGGCCAGAGAATGTCTGTGTATAATTTAGATGCATCTTTTTTTTAGATGTCTGTGTATAATTTAGATGCATCTTTTTTTTTCTTTTTTGTTTGTTTGTTTTTTGTTGTTGTTGTTTTGTAATTTAGATGCAGGAGTGGCACCTTTAGAGCTTAGAGATGGAAAAGGACTTAGAAGCATTTCAATTAATAAGTGCTTATTAAGGCAATTTTCAAAATTTCCCAGTGAAGCCTTTTCATGAGGGGGTAGGGAGGTGATAAGGACTAGAAATGTCATAGAAAAGCTCCCCCAAGCCCGTTTCATGTGGTTTTCCAAGCTGATCAAGAGGACCCCACTCCACAAAGCCTCAAAGACAAAGTGAGGTCGGGTGCAGAAAGCCATGGTTGATAATGTGGAGGGGGGAAAGCTTATTTTTTACCTAAAAGTGATGTGTTAAATAGTTAATTAATGGCAAAAGATGTGGTGGAGTTAGTTAGCAATAGCTGGAGCCCCCTGAATGCCTGCACCATGCAGTGGGTTACCAGAGAGAGGTGCTGTCCAAGAAACCCGCTGGGCCCAAAAGCGGGCCAGGGTTGCAAAGAAGTTTTGTGTCTGAAAAGTAAGGAAGGTTCAGACCAGGTAAAGCAGATCTAGTAACCTCATTTTGACAAAGCCCCATTCATTTGGCATGAAGTTTCTTACTTACAGTAGGAGTGTTGATGAGGCTATGGATAAGCCGACGTGTTCAAAGTAGAGTTTATTACTATGAAAAAGCAACACCCTCAAAACGTAAAGATAATGCATACTGTAAGTGAAGGTAGTTTAGTCTGCTTCACAAGATTTTTGCAAAAGTCATATTAATTTTTTAAAATATATTTTATTGATTTTTTTACAGAGAGGAAGGGAGGGGGGTAGAGAGTCAGAAACATCGATGAGAGAGAAACATCCATCAGCTGCGTCCTGCACATCTCCTACTGGGAATGTGCCCGCCACCAAGGTACATGCCCTTGACCGGAATCAAACCTGGGACCTTTCAGTTTGCAGGTCCATGCTCTACCCACTGAGCCAAACGGGTTAGGGCCAAAGGTCACATTATTAAACAGATGTGGAAACACGGTGTGAACAGATATCAAAATAGTTGCTAAGAATTAGATGTTATTTGTTTTACAATTAAAATAAATATAAAGAATCTTATTGACTGGACTGGAAACTACTTTGGGACAAGAATTCCAGGTAGTACCTTATAGATGGTGATCATGATAACTGAGGTTTCTAGTACTTTACAGTTTGCTGGGAGCTTCTATGGACATTTCCTTCTTTGTTGCACTTTGGGGAAGTAAGGGGAAAGCTTCCAAATAAGAAAACCGAGCCAACACCACTTTGGCTCAGTGGATAGAGCGTCGGCCTGTGAACTGAAAGGTCCCAGGTTCGATTCCAGTCAAGGGCATGTATCCTGGTTGCGGGCACATCCCCAGTAGGGGGCGTGCAGGAGGTGGCTGATTGATGTCTCTCTCTCATTGATGTTTCTAACTCTCTATCCCTCTCTCTTCCTCTCTGTAAAAAATCAATAAAATATATTTTTTTAAAAAAAGAAAAAAGAAAAAGAAAGAAAACCGAAGGCTACCTATCACACAGCCAGGTAAATAGCCGTGCTGGTACATCAATGTAGGCTTTGAGCTTGAGCTACAGCCTGGCTATTCAAAGTATGGCAGGTAGACCAGCAGCATCAGATCTCTGTGCTCTTTCTCTTCTTTAACCCTAAAATTGTTCCCAAAAAAAAAAAAAAACAGTTTAGCCCTAGCCATTTTGGCTCAGTGGATCGAGCATCAGCCTTTGGATTGAGGGATCCGGGTTATGATTCTGATCAAAAGCATGTACATCGGTTACCGGCTGGATCTCTGGCCTTGGTAGGAAGTGCATGTGGGAGGCAACCAATCAATGTGTCTCTCTCACATCGATGTTCTCTCTCCATCTCTCCTCCTCCCTTCCACTCCCTCTAAAAACCAATGGAAAATTATCCTCCAGTGAGGATTAACAAAATAAACAGTTTAAAACAAAAGTGATTCACAAGAGTCAAACTCTTGGGTTTGAAAAATTTTAGAAAGATCCTAATGAATTTATCCTGCTTATATTTTCTTTTTGATGAATGGACAAGGGGAAGTATGATACATTTCTGATTAAATAGCTCTAAAAGAGCTCTTTCAATTAACACCAAGTAGAAATTCTATATGATAACAAAGTTTATATCATAGTTTAATTGGCTTTTGTGATAATGTGGTACACTTTATAGTAAATGTCATATTCCATTCTGGGAAAGATGGTATTTCTTGAATGAATGTCTCTTTGGACAGATCCCTGATCAGTGTAGCATCTATCCCTCCAGGGCCAGATTGAAAATATGAGAGCCAGTCTCCTCATCCACAACCAACAGGCCCTTGAAGGGCCAGTGTGTTGGGGGCAGCAGGCATGGATATTTTCCCAAGCAGGACTTCTTAGGGCATAACATTGATGTGTGGGTTTGATCATTTGCCAGGCCTTTCAGGTAACTCTGAGTAAGATAAAGGAAGAGAAAAATCACTAAGATAACTGTCAACATGCTCAAGTGTTCATTTTCACCGGAGATTGTAGCCCTGCCTGCTGACAGAGCCCTGTCCTAAGCACCACTCCACCCTCAATTTTCCCAGCTGGGATAATATTTACTCCACACCTAAGCTGAGGTTCACTATTGGGCCACTCTCTGGAGGGAATTTGCATTTTTAGGAACTGAAGCATATGTTTTGTCAGGTGACAACTTCCAGGAGAAGGGAAACCCATGTAGGGATTTGAGAACTCAAGTATAGCCCATTTTGACTTTCTGAGGGTGGGGGGAGGGAAGAGAGCACTTTCATATTCTCACGCAGGAAAGCAGTTGCCTCCCATCATCCTGTTCTTTCTTGTTGTGCTTCTTGAAGAACCAGCTTTTGGGGAAGGCTGTCTCTTTCCCTGAGCGAGAAAGGCTCAAAGACATTCATTTACATCAGGGCAGATTAATGGGCCAGCGGTCAAGTGGTTGAATGGGGGAAGCTTTAGATCTAACATCTGTTCTGCTCTCCTCTGGCCTGACCCCAAGCAAGGGAGAAAATTTTATCAAGAAATAGATCTCCTGGAACATTGAGAAGGTTTTGAAAGAGACCACACAGAAACGAGGCTTTAGGAATTTGTCAGGGTAGCCCCAGCCTGCGGGATGCAAAGCCTGCTCCTTCCACGTGGGAGTTTTCAGAACTCGCTGCTCAGAGAACAGAAATCCAAAAGTGAATTTCCATAGCAGCTGCAGCAATTACTCTGCAACCCTGCCCCACCCCCAACCTCAGGAAACCATAGAGCATGTGATAAAAAATGAAATGCTTAAAAAAAAAGAAAGAAAATGAAATGCGTAGGCCACAGTGCCACTCTGAGTTAGAGAAGGCTGGTGGAGGGCTCCATGCAGTGAGGCTGCGTATTAGAGATGCTCAGCCCAGCTGGAGAGGTCAGGCTGGGACAGAGATCAAGACGCTGCCGCGTTTTGATGGCCAGGGCTGCAGCGCCAGAGGCCCCTCTCCGCTCTGATGTCCTTCTCCGCTCAGATGTGTCGCAGATCTGAGCTGTAGGGCAGGAGGGAGAAGCGACCAGCAGGCTCTTTGTGCACCGCGGAGCCTTTGGTTCACTAGCAGATAACTGTCAGGGCAGGAGCCGGCTGTTCAGGACCCAGTTGTGAGGTGGACATGTTACCGGCTCTCTACCTCATTTCTACCTCATCTGAGGCCTCTTGCTTTTCATCTGCTCTGCCTGGCCTAGCATTGCCTGCTGCCCCTTTTTCCTAACTGAGCACAAATGTGGTTTTCTTTTCCATCCCCAACCCTTTCTCACTTACAAGGCTTGGCCAGCAACTCTATAAATGGTGCGCTCTACTCAATCTGCTCCCCAACGCCGTTCCCAGACTCATGAGCCACCTCTGGCATTGCCGCCAAACTTGGCATGCCACCCCTGAGAGGCACCCAGCTCAGTCCACATCAGTCAGGAGATGGTTGTCCTTTCTGTTTGTTTGTTTTGTGTGTATGTTAATCCTCGCCCAAGAATATTTTTTCCATTGATTTTTAGAGAGAGTGGAAGAGAGGGGGGGCGAGAAACATTGATTGAGAGAGATGCATATATTGCTTGCTTCCTGCATATGTCCCAACTGGGGCTGGGGATCAAATCTGCATATGTCCCAACTGGGGCTGGGGATCAGATCTGCAACCCAGGTCCCTGCCCTTGACGGGGAATCGAACCCTCGACCCTTTTGTGCACGGCCAACGCTCTAACCACTGAGAAACTCTGGCCAGGGCTCTCTTCTTTTTTTTATGCTACTTTGTGATGAAGTGTTTACAGATGTTTTAGAATCCTAATAATATTGCTACATCTATCAGTATTATTGGTGTTACTATAAGTTTGAGTACTACAATACTTTAAGAAAAGTATTCACCTAAAGCCACAACAATATAATCTTTCATTTGTTACTAGAATGCAAGTTCTACGCGCCCAGTGTTTTTTATCTGTTTTGTTCACTGTTGACCCCCATGTCTAAACAGTCCTTGGGATGTAGTAGGTGTACATACTTGTTGAGTAAGTAATAAGTAATTAAGAGTGGATTACACTGTGCCCTGTTGGAAAGGGAAACCTGGTAGAAGTCCTCCCCTCCCTCTCTCTCTCTCTCTCTCTCTCTCTCTCTCTCTCTCTCTCTCTCTCTCTCTCGTTAGCCACTCTGGGATCTCTGATAAGAAAAGGTGGCTCTGTCCAGCTTATAGGTTCCCCATCCTAGAGGAGAATTTCTTATTACTTTGCATCTTACTTACTTTCTATTATCACAAAAACTCTGAGACTGAGAACGAATGTTCAACTCAAAGTTACCACCTCCCCCTAATCATTTCCCAGGCAATGAGAATGGAATTCTACCACTGGCTGTGTGACCTTGAGAAATTTAACTTCTCTGGGCTTCTATTTTCACATCACTACAACGAGTTAATGTATTAAATGCTTAGCACAGTGTTTGACCCACAATTGGTATTTAATAAAGGTTACTGCAAGCCTACTTTCCCCTTTAGTTAAACAGCAATAAAGGCACAAATACAGTCCATTCTCATTATTCCAGGTAGTTATGTTCTATAAAGTCTTGCAAACACTGAATTAGAGAATACAGGGCAATTAGCGAATACAGAGGAGAACCAAAGCCAATAGCCTCTAACTCATGCCCAAATAAAGATTATCTAGCACACATATTTTCTCTAGGGCACATTACAGCCTTTTTTTCCTTTAAGAATCCTAGACCGTACTTCCCCACTACACTTGGGGATCATTTTAAACAGCAAGATCGCCAACAGAAAGCACAAAAAAAAAGAAAAGGTGGTATTAAGTAGACTGTGAAAAGGATGATTGTTTACAGTATGAAAGCTGAAATAAGAAGGTAGAGCATTGTCTTGCTTCCCTTCGCCCCACCCCACCCCAAATGGGACCTGAGATTTTTTCGCCATTTTGTGCATGTCCAAGAATGATTTTATTTGGGGGGTTACAAGCAAATTTTAGCAGTAGGTG
Source organism: Lasiurus borealis (assembly GCA_004026805.1). Classification (NCBI taxonomy): domain Eukaryota; kingdom Metazoa; phylum Chordata; class Mammalia; order Chiroptera; family Vespertilionidae; genus Lasiurus; species Lasiurus borealis. The sequence continues at coordinate 12,389 of PVJN01013792.1, forward strand.
GATTTGCAAATATGGAATCGGTGAATAATGAATAGCGACTGTATTGAGATGGTCAGACCAGTGACAAGTATTAGGGAACTAACTACCAGGATTTCTGAGGATGGAGAGCATGTATGAGTTATGCTTCCTTTGAATATCCCAAGCATTTAATGTAGTTCTGGGCACAGAGTTAGTGTTTAGTAGATAATTTTTGGATTATTGATCCAATTCAATAAATGTTGACTGTCTCTATGAGGAGCCTCTGTCTTTGCCCTGTACCCACCTGCTAGCAGGGCTCCCAGTCCACAAGCATTAGTGAAAAATGTAGATTTTTCTAATCTTTCATAGGAGCAGCAGGAAGGCCCCTTCCACTTCTCTCTCCAGCCTTCCCACCAGGTAGTGTCTCCTGCTTGGCTCTTCCCTCACACCAAGCCCGCCTGTCTTTCACTTGGCCACAGCCAGGCCTCTAATCCCTCTCCAGGTTTAACCTCAGCAATTAGACTCTGTCCAGGCTCCTCCAAGTCTACCTATCACGAAGCCCAGGAAACAAAGGTTAGCTGGATTCTCATTATCATTAAAAGTGGAAAATTGTGATGAGTCCCTGACACTCATGTCAAATGCTAGCTCTTTGTAAATGCTTTGTTAGGTGCCATAAGGAAATCTGCAGTGATGAGACAGATAACGCCCTTCTCTGAGCCTGCAAACCTGTGGTCCATCCGGTGGTTTCTGGAGTGTGTGAAGACAAAAGAGGGAATTAGATTAAAATAAAAAAGCCCCAAGTAAGTCAAGTCAATAAAAATGCATTTAAGCCCAGCTGGGGTAGTTTAGTGGTTGACCAGAAGGTCACTGGTTCAATTGCTGGTCAAGGCACATCCTGGGTTATAGGCTCCATCCCTCGTCAAGGGCATGCAGGAGGCAGCCAATCAAGGTTTCTCTCTCATCAATGTTTCTATCTCTCTACCCTTCTTCCTTCCCCTCTCTCTAAAATCAATAAAAACATATTTTAAAAATGCATACAAGCAAAGAGTACACACATATCTGTACACTCCTTAACTGTTCTCAATCATTGGAAGCATATATTTCCTGTGCATTTTTTTACTAGAAGGGGAAAATGAACAATGGTACATTTACATTTGTGGCCTAGAAATACATTATAATTTAATTATAGACTATATGAGCTTATAAATTATGTAAGTATAGCTATATCATAAATGAGTTGGTTATTACAACATAAATGAGTTGGTTATTACTTTGCCCAAAGTGACAGTCTGGAGTGGAAATGAGTGAGTTTTGTTTTGTTTGCTCAGAATTGAGCTAAGGATAGAATATAGATAAAAAAAAATTCTTAAAGATTATGTTTAACTCAGTAAACACTTAAGGGGAAAATATGGAGTAAATTCACTTTGCTCTTCCTAGTTCCCAGAAAATGCGTAAAAGCAAAATTTTTAATGGCACAATGACCTGTTGAGACCAGGAGGATACTATTTTGCAATTAGTGATCCATTGTCAGATGTTTAGCTGTTTGGACAAACCACAGTGGGTTTTTAATTCTAGACTTACATATCCTTGTTAATTAATTTCAGCTGCCATGCAGTTTTTGTGTTCTGTGGGAATAGGAACTAATTTAATTTCCTTTTCAATAAAGACCTTTTTGTTATTGGAGAAAAACATAAGTGTTGCAATTTGTAGAACTCATTGAAATCAAATACAACCATTAATATTTTCATTGTACTCCCTCCATATTTTACTGTATTTGAATCTAGTGTTTTTAAGGCACATATAATTGGTAGTGCTATTTATATCTTTTTAGACCTCTTGATTTTAATTTATAAATATTTTCTGTGTTCAAAAGATTTTATAAATAATATTTATAATGCTACATATTCATTTGAATGGGTCATGATTTACTCCAGGGTTTTTTGACACAAATAACCTTTGAATTTATATCTTTGGGCATTAAGGTCTTATTTCTTCTGCATTTCTTTATAATAGATCCCAAATTGGAATTACTAACTCAAAGCTCTGAACATTTATTTTAAAGTTTATATATGTAGCCATTGGTAATTCCAGTTTAAAAATTAGCCTCTTCTAAATAATTTAGACACATTTTCTCCAAAACATAAAAAGCCAATGCAAAGCATTCCAATATGCAGTCAAAATTACTTTTTAATTATCTTCAGACTTGGATTATACTTGCAACTGTCCTTCCCCAATGGCATAGAAACCATTGAGAGTAGTATTTTCACTCCAGTTCCTATTTATAAAATTTTTAATGACTGCCTCCAAAAAATAAGAGTCCTGCCAATTGTCTAGTCTGCATCCAAGATAGCCAGCCATCCAGAGTGGTCCAGATCAGTCACAAGTCTTCCAGCAAGAACAAAAAGGCTGTATGTCTGTTATCATGCTTTCCTTTTGTTAGAGTTCATTTGTCCAATAAAATATTTCAAAAATAATAGGAAAATGGAGAATATGCCTTTGTACACCATTGCATTGGAACTGATAAGAAAACATATGCATCCCTGCTAGAGTAGCTTGAAAACATCCATTTTAATGGCAGCCACCTACATGAGATGTGAACAGTAAACATTTTATGCTATTTGGAGGTTTTATCTTTAGCATTTTTTCACAGAAGAAAATAATGACCTTTCCAACTCAATTTGACCACAGTCAAATACACAATAGATTCTCGGCATCTCCATGAGTGTCACTGAGACCCTGGCTCCACCACTTGTTTCATCTGAGTGTGTGAGATGCACTGTTACTCCCCAGGTCTCAGGGAGCGCCTCTGGCCTGCTCCACTTATATTACAACGGGAGGAGAATCTGCTCACAACCTTTTCCTGCACGTGTCCTTGGGTCCTTAAAGAGATTGGCAAAGCCTTGTTTCTGTTTTGCTCAGATCTTTCATTTCCAGTATATTCAGTAATAATAGTTCTTTGTTAGGCAGTTATTTCCAGTAACAAAGTAACTAGACAATGCTGAGGGTCTATGCTAATAAAAGGATAATATACTAATTAGACTGGACGTCTTCTGGACGGCCTTCCAAACATCCTTCCTGACAAACCCAAACCCTGAAGCCACCCAACATCCTGGGTTCAGGGGCCGAGGCAGAGGTGATTAGGGTTGATCAGGCAGGCAGGGGAGCAGTTAGGGATGATCAGGCCAGCAGGCAGAGGGGTTAGGGGCAATCAGGCAGCCAGGCAAGCAGTTGGGAGCCAGCAGTCCCAGATTACAGGAGGATACAGGCTAGGCTGGGGGACCTCTCACTCCACCCCCGCCATGCATGAATTTTGCACACTGGGCCTCTAGTATATTTAGAAAAGCAAAGAAGCCACAGGTGATTTTTCTGGCAGAATTTTTCCTATATCTGACCAGAAGATAGGAATACAACCATGCCTTAAATTAAAATAGCACAGTATGGTTCATAAAAATTTTTTAAATTGCCATTTTAATCCTCACAAGAATGCTGTGTTGTGTTATCCCCTCATTATATAATCAGCAACCAAGATTTGGTGCATTTGAGTGCCCTAATTCATGGGAACCAAGGGAAGCTGGAGCAGGGATTTGTGATGAACTGCCATGTACATAGGTGAACACACATGTGTGCTCACAATTATAGCCACAGGAAGCTAAAATTTAGTTTTAGAGCCCATTAAACATGAGATGCCTTATTCCAATTCTTAGTCAGTGAATTTGTCTTCACTTCTAAATCTGTGTCTCCTTCACTAAATTTCCTCTGTTGTTAATATACTACATGTTTACCATCTCCATTTACTCTGATGGTAATGATGTGTGGTTAGGCACATGCTTGTGCTTGTTTTGTTAAACAGTATAGGTGTGTTTGAAGAAAAATATCCAGAGAATCTAAAGATGTTGCTTTAGTAAATTAACATAACTGAAATTCCAGGTTTGGGCAATGGCAGTTGTCTAATGTAGCATGCTAAAATCATCCTCCAAGTGCCCATGATATACTTGCTTAATTATAGATTAAGTCCAACTCCCAAAGTGCACACAGAGCCTGGACCTGTTAACTTGACTCAGTAAAATAACCAAGGTGACATACATTTCCTGAGTAAAATGCAAAATATATTAAAAAAGGTAAGTCAGATAAATTGCTGCTTATGTATACCTTTTCTAGAAATAAAACCTAACTGAAGAGTATAAAAAGACCCTTATGAAAAACAAATTAAAATTATAATCTATTTGAGTAAAATTGAGTTTTGGGGAGATTTCATTTTTTCCAGTGTGTGTTTCATCTCCATGGAATGAGCATGTGACCCACTGAAAAGTCCTTGAAACCAACAGGGTGTGAGATAAGGACTAGAAAGCCTGGCTGTGGGCACTGCCAAAGAAAGCAGGAAATGGCGAGTTTCTCATGGAAGCCCGACATTTGTCTCAGCCTCGGGAACTTTTCTGACAAAGAAGTGAAGAAACAGTTCTCAGCTATATTCTGCATTAGTCATGTGATTGAGTTTGTAGGTAATTTGTATTATATTTTAGTTTGTAAATTTTTTTAGGTATGTCTGTGCCTGATGTGAGAGTGTTATTCCATACTAGTTCCTCAGCATGTAAGGAGATGGTTGAATTTTGGGGGAGGAAAAAAAAATGAATGATTACCCAAAAGGCAGCTGCTCTTCTATCAGTAAGGAATGTGTTCAGCTGCAAGTAAAAGGAACCTGGCTACAGTGGTTCACCGAAAAAGAGGTAAAAGGGGCTTATAGTCACGACTCAGTATCTGAGAGGCGTGGATGCCAGGACCCCCTTAAATTAAACAGTGTAGTATTTGCATATAACTTATGCTCATCTTTCCATATACTTTAAATCATTCCTAGATTATTTACAATAGCTAATCCTATCTAATAAAAGAGTAATATGCAGATTGACCATTACTCCAACACACAAGATAGCTGTCCCTATGTGGTCAAAGATGGCTGCCTCTATGTAGACACAAGATGGCCACCACAAGATGGCCAGCAGGAGAGGGTAGTTGGCAGGGGCCAGATCTGCAGGGAAGGGCAGTTGCGGGGGTGGGGGGGATGCAGGCCTGCAAGGGATAGCAGTTGGGGGGACCAGGCATGCAGGGGAGGGTAGTTAGAGGTGATCAGGCCTGCAGGGAAGGGCAATTAGGGGCAAACAGGCTGGCAGGGGAACAGTTAGGCATCAATCAGGCTGGCAGGGGACTGGTTAGGGAGTTATCTGGCTGGCAGGCAGAATTGGTAGGGGCGATCAGGAAGGCAGGCAGGCAAGTAGTTGGAAGCCAGTAGTCCTGGATTGTAGGGGTCTCCGATTGAAGAGGGTGCAGGCTGGGTTGAGGGACACACCTCCCTGGGCACAAATTTGCACCAGGCCTCTAGTACAGTATAAATGCTATGTAAATAGTTGTTATACTTTATTGTTTGTGGAGTAATGACAAGGGGGGAAAAAAGGTAGGTGCATGTTCTGTACAGAAGCAGCCATCTAAGCCTAATTACATAATACACATCAGTAATGTTAACATTTTTGAATCTGCAGATGTAGAACCCACAGATATGGAGGGACAATTGTATTTGCAGAAGAAGGAGTCCAGGTGTAGACTGTTGCTGGTATGGATTTAACCACTCAACAATGCTGTTGATAACCCAAACTTAATGATCAAAAGAAGGGAGGTGCTCCTCCCATTATTGAGTCCTATTTTTTTTTCATTTTTTTGAATATATATTTATTGATTTCAGGAAGGTAGGGAGAGAGAGAGAGAGAGACACCAATGATGAGAGAGAATCATTGATTAGCTGCCTTCTGCATGCCACACACTGGGAATGGAGCTGCAACCGGGCATATGCCCTGACCAGGAATCAAACTATGACCTCCTGGTTCATAGGTCAACACTCAACCACTGAGCCACCACGGTGGGGCTGAATCCTAATTCTAAGTGGTTAGAAGAACAAGGAAAAGGATCGTGCCAATCACATGTCCCATTTTATCAGGCGAGCGAAAGTTTCTCAAAAGCTCACCTCTCAGCAAACGTTTGCCTGATATCTCTGGCCAGGAATAGTCACTTAGCTACCCCTAGCAGCAAGAAAGACTGAGAAGAAGGAGGGTGGAGATTAGGGCAGAGTCAGCCTATCCACAGTGTCTGCCACAGCTGGGCAGCAGTTTCTGGTTTTAGTTACATTTCAGAAATGGTTGTGAAGGCAATTTTAAAGGATGATTAGAAGTTTAGTATCATAGAATCCGAAGACCCCAATAGAATAGTAATCAATCACTTTTGAAAACCAGATAATAAAAGAGATCATGACCAGCCAGTGTTGCTCAGTGGTTGGCATCAACCTATGGTCACAGTTCAATTCCTGGTCAGGGCACATGTCCAGATTTCGGGCTCCATCTCCAGTAGGAAGTGGTGCATCAATGATTCTCTCTCATCATTGATGTTTCTATCTCTCTCTCCCTCTCCATTCCCCTATGAAATCAATAAAAATTAAAATTAAATACCATGGCTGAGGGTAGAGGGGTTGGGATGAGACAAACTTTGTAGCAAAATATGCCATTTCTAAAATTCAGTGGAAGAAGGAAGAAGACCTTTCTAAAATATGTCAAAGATCTTCACAGAGACCATTTTGAAAAAAATTATATTCCACTCCTTACCCATTTCCTTAACAGAAATGATGGTCAACAGATTTGAGAGTTCCTTCCTGGTTTGCTTTTCTACATGAAAAGGGATCATTTGAAATTAATTCAAACAATACAAAAATTTGTATACTATTGGTATGCAGATAAGTGCTATAAAAATGCTTAGAAAACAAGCATATTTTGATTTTCATTAATTGAATAAAGAGAAGCGTCACTTCATCCTCAGGTTAAGTAAAGATAAATTTCTAATTGGGCTGGTGTGGTTCAGTAGTTGAGCATCAACCTAGGAACCAAGAGATCAAGGTTACATTCCCAGTCAGGGCTCATGCCTCCATTGTGGGTTCGGTCTCAGGTTGGGGCATATGTAGGAGGCAACGGGTCAATGTTTCTCTGTTAATGTTTCTCTTTCTTTTCCTCCTTTTTTCCTCTCTTTCTCTAAATTCAGTGAAAAACATATCCTCGAGTGAGGATTAAAAAATAACTAAAATAAATTCAAGATGGAGTGAAGGACTAATTGCAAAAAAAGAAAAACTAATAAAATAGAACTATCCTGATAACCCAGAAACCATAAAAGAATAAATAGATTGATAGACTTAGAAATTTTTAAACTTGTGTATTCATTCATTCATTCATTCATTCATTCATATTTTTATTGAGAAGATACTATGTGCCAGGCACTGTTCTGGATACCTAGGACAGGATACAGCAGTGTACTAAACAGCCATTGTCACTGCTCTCATAAAGCCGACATGCCTTATGGCAGCCAATACCATAAACAAATGGCCATAGACAAAACTGAAAGACAGTGATGTCTGGAGAATTATTTGCAAAATATAAAGAGTAAATATCTGTTAAAAAGAAAAAAGAGTTTATATAAATTAGTAACTAACCCAAGAGGAAAATGAGTAGAAGTTACAAGTAGAAAATTAAAAGAAGAGCAAACACACACACACACACACACACACACACACACACACACATGCAAAGAGCAACTACAAATGGCCAATAAACATGTGAAGAGTTGCTCAACCTAAATAGTCCCAATAGGGCTATTAGAACAACAATGACGTATGTTTCCCCCTTTAGTGTGACCTCATTTTTTTAAATTTCTAACTCCTGCTGCTGGGAAATGTGCAAGGAAATGAGCACCCTCACACACTGTTGACATGTCCAAGAATACCTAACAACCTTTTTGATAGTAGGAGTATCTATTTAATAGATACTAGGAGTGTCTATTAAAATTAAACATTCTCATGCCCTTTGACCCAGAAATGTGAACCTATCCTACAGAAACAAAAGCACTAATACATAAGGAAATAGGTACATGAATATTTATTATATCATAGTTTGTATATAGAAAAGAAATGAAACATCTGGATATTCTTAAAAAGGTATGTCTAAGATAAGGAACATTTTAAAGCTTTTGAAAGAATGAATTTTATTTATAAGTATTAATCTAATAAGATCAATATACGGTATAGTGATTTTTCACCAACGAGGCAATTTGTAGGATAATTGGTATGAAATTTTAATTAAAAAATAAAATGCAAAAAGTATAACCCTGCCAGGTGGTGCAGTGATTGTGTGTCAACCCATGAACCAGGAGGTCACACGATTTGATTCCTGGTTGGGGCACATGTCCCCGTTGTGAGCTCAATCCACAGTAGAGGGCGTGCAGGAGGCAGCTGATCAATAATTCTCATCATTGATGTTTCTCCATCTCCCTCTCCCTTCTTCTCTCTGAAATCAATAAAAGCATATTTTTTTAAAAATGTATAAACCGTTAATGTAGGTCATTTGGGGGGTTAAGATTATCATGAGATTAAAGAAGACAATTTACTGCCTTTTTATATCCTTGTATATTGTTTGAATTGTTACAATGAGCAAATACTTTTTTTAACATCAGATGGAAAAACAATTTAATATATTTCATGATGAAGGATGGAATTATAATCAATGGTAGAAGTTTCAGGAAGGCTAATTTTTAGTTCATCTAAGGAAAAAGTTTATAACAATAACAGTGACTCAACAATGGATTTGGGAGCCTTGGGTGAAGGTTTCTGGGAGTATTCTAGCAGGACCCATATCTCTTGGAGAGTTTGAAGGCTGGACTATATGCTCTAAGATTCCTTCCAACACCAACAGTTTTTATAATAGCTTAATCATATTGCATAACAAGACATGTAATCATTTTATTAAAGTTTTATTAAGATACTAGAGGCCCGATGCAGGAAGATTCCTGCAAGAATAGGGCTTCCTCAGGCCTATTCCTGCAAGAATATGGCTTCCTGCGGCCCTTGTTTGCTGCCTTGCTCCTTTCTCTGCTGCCTCACTCCCTTCTGTAGCACTTGGCTTTCTTCTACGCTATCTTCAGTCTTGGCTCTGAGCCTATGTATGCAAACTAGCCACCATCTTTGGTGGGTTAATTTGCATACTCACTCCTGACTGGCTGGTGGGTGTAGCGGAGGGGTGGTCAATTTGTATGTTTCTCTTTTATTAGTGTAGATAATTGCCATATAACATTACATTAATTTCAGATACACATTATAATGATTTGATATTTTTATATATTGTGAAATGATCACCACAGTAAGTTAACATACTTTACCACCCAGTTACAAATTATTTTTCTTGTGATAAAAATTTTTAAGATCTCTCTTACCAAATAGATAATACAGTATTATTAACTCTAGTACATACCCATGACTTATTTACTTATAACTGGAATTTTGGACCTTTTGACACCCTTCACCCATTTGGCCCTCTCTTAATACCCCCCTCTCTTCCCCCCACCAACCTCTGGCAACCACTAACCTGTTCTATATATCCTTGAATTTGGTTTTTTGTTTGTTCGAATTAGATTTTATATATAGGTAGAATCTACAATGTTGGCCTTTCTCTTTCTGACTTATTTCGTTTAATGTAATACCTTCAAGGTCCATCCATATTGTTACAAAAGGTGAGACTTTCTTCTTTTTTCTTTTAAAAGATCTTTGTTGTTCAGATTATTACACTTGTTCCTTTTTTTCCCTCCCTAGATCCCTCAACCTGGCTCCCACCCAACCCTCTGCTCTTAACTCCCCCTCCCCCCATTGTGCTCATCCATAGGTGTACGATTTTTATCCTGTCTCTTCCCACACTGACAATTCTCCTTTTCCCCTGAGAATTGTCAGTCCACTCCCTTTCTGTGCCCTGATTCTATTATATTCACCAGTTTATTCTGTTCATCAGATTTTTAATTCACTTGATTTTTAGATTCACTTGTTGATAGATATGTATTTGTTGTTCATAATTTTTATCTTTACCTTTTTCTTCTTCCTCCTCTTCTTAAAGAGTACCTTTCAGCATTTCATATAATACTAATTTGCTGGTGATGAACTCCTTTAGCTTTTTCTTATCTGTGAAGCTCTTTATCTGCCCTTTAATTCTGAATGATAGCTTTGCTGGGTAGAGTAATCTGGGTTGTAGGTTCTTGCTGTTCATCACTTTGAATATTTCTTGCCACTCCCGTCTGGCCTGCATAGTTTCTGTTGAGAAATCAGCTGAAAATCATATGGGTGCTTCCTTGTAGGTAATTAACTGTTTTTCACTTGCTGCTTTTAATATTCTCTCTTTGTCTTTTGCTCTTGGTATTTTAATTATAATGTATCTTGGTGTGGTCCTCTTTGGATTCCTTTTGTTTGGGGTTCTATGCACTTCCTGGACTTGAAAGTCTATTTCTTTCCCAGGTGGGGGAAGTTTTCAGTCATTATTTCTTCAAATAGGTCTTCAGTATCTTCTTCCCTCTCTTCTTCTGGCACCCCTATAATTCTGATGTTGGTATGCTTGAAGTTGTCCCAGAGGTTCCTAACACTATCTTCAAATTTTTTTATTCTTTTTACTTCTTGCTTTTCCAGTTGAGTGTTTTCTGCTTCTTTGTATTTCAAATCTTTGACTTGATTCTTGCCTTCCTCTAGTCTGCTGTTAGGTCTCTGTATAATGTTTTTTATTTCAGTTACTGTATATTTAATTTCTAGTGGTCCTTTTTGATATCCTTGAGGGTCTCACTAAATTTATTGACCTTTTCTAGGAAATTCTTGAAAAACCTTATAACCATGGTTTTGAACTCTATATCCAGTCATTTGCTTTCCTCCATTCCTTTCATTTGTGATCTGTTTCTTTGTCTCCACATTTTCACTGCTTCCCTGAGTTGGTAGAGTAGCTTTGTGTGCTAGGTGTCCTATATGGCCCAGTAGCTTCCCTCATAGGTTGGACAGTCTGTTTGATGCCACTATGTCTCTGGTTCTATTTTTGTCCATCAGTTTTTGTTTTTCATTATATTCCCAAATGAGTGAGATCATATGATATTTATCTTTCTCTCACTGGCTTATTTCTTTTTTAAAAAAATATATATTTTATTGATTTTTACAGAGAGGAAGGGAGAGAGATAGAGAGTTAGAAACATCGATGAGACAGAAACATCAATCAGCTGCCTCCTGCACACCTCCTACTGGGGATGTGCCCACAACCAAGGTACATGCCCTTGACCCTTGACTGGAATTGGGGATCTTTCAGTCTGCAGGCTGACACTCTATCCTCTGAGCCAAACAGGTTTCAGCTCTCACTGGCTTATTTCTCTTAGCATAATGCTCTCCATTCCATCCATGCTGTTGCAAATGGAAAGAATTGCTTCATTTTTACAGTAGCATAGTATTCCATTGTGTAGATGTAACACAGTTTTCTAACCCAGTCATCTGCTGATGGGCACTTAGGCTGTTTCCAAATCTTAGCTATGGTGAATTGTGCTGCTATGAACATAGGGGTGCATATATCTTTTCTGATTGGTGTGTATCACATTTTCTTTATTCATTCATTCCAATGGATACTTAGCTTGTTTTCATGTTTGGGCTATTGTCAATATTTCAGTCAACATGGGGGTAGAGATAACTTTTCTAGTTAGTGTTTTTATTTCCTTCAGATAAATACTCAGAAGTGAAATTGCTAGATTACATGGTAGTTATATTTTTAATTTTTTAAGAACGTCCATACTGTTTTACATTAACTGCCCCCTACCCGCATCTCTATTTCATTCTAGTCTGAGATGTCAAACATGACAACTCCAAAGATGCTAGTACCAGAAGAGCTCTCTAAGACCACAGTTGGGGACCCCAATGGTCTAGAAAGAAAAATTCCAGAGTCTCCTTTGTACTAGTAAACTTAGGTTTACTCTCAGGAAAGTCTTTCTTATTGTGACTGATATCCTTTGGGCTGAAGCTTACACCCATTTCCTCCACTTCAGACATTAGAGACAAAGAATCAGAAATGATCCTTGGCTTCAAAAGGACCTCCTTTGTGACGGCTTCAAACTTGCGCTTTTAAAGAAGAAGAAAATTGAGAACCAAGTAGAATGTGGAACCTGCCTGTGGTTGAGAACCGGTGCCAAAACCCACTTACCTACCTGCCAAGCAGTGCACTTTCTGTTGCCCTAGTCCCGTGGTCGGCAAACTGTGGTTCGCAAGCTACATGTGGCTCTTTGACCCCTTGAGTTTTTAGTAAAAGCCAGCTTAGGAGTACCCTAATTAAGTTAGTAACAATGTACCTACCTATATAGTTTAAGTTTAAAAAATTTGGCTCTCAAAAGAAATTTCAATCATTGTACTATTGACATTTGGCTCTGTTGACTAATGAGTTGGCTGACCACTGCCCTAGTCCTTCACACAGGTCTTTTACTTACTGCTACAGGGCATATTAGACACATACTACTTCCATAACATCTGAAGTATAAACTACCTTATCTTTATAGAAGGCCCAGGAAGGCAAAGTAGGAGTGTTTCAGGGCCAGAATAATACCCTGAACAGCTCTCCATTTTGTGCCGAAAACCTAGAACCTCCACTCTCCCCTCTCTGTTTCCAGGCTCCATGCTGGGGCTTCATTTTAAAACCAAGGTCCAGCAGACTAGGAACCAAGGGATTTAAAATAATAATAATAATAATAATAATAATAATAATAATATACACACACATATATATATACATACACACACATATACATACATATATATGTATATGTACACACACACACATACACACACACTTATTCAAAGCTGAAGCCGTGGAGAAGCTCGGGTTCTTTGTCAGCTTATGCTTGTGTTGAGCAAGTGAAAATCCCTGGAGAGCAGTGGGTGCTTTCTGCACCAAATGATTTCTGCACAAGATCCAAGCATTCCTGCTTGTCTGATATGGGGGTCACACCACACACCAAGAAGGATGTGACTAAGAAAAATGTGACTTCAGAGACACTGCAAGTCCAGACAACTTCTGATAAACATTTAAACAGAAGTTAAGAATGTTTTCCTTTCTGAGGGGGAAGCTCTGTGGTCTAGGGTGTGAGTGGGAGGAGATGGAGGATAATAAATCTAAACATCAGCTTCCTCCTTTCATAATTCTTAGGCATTTTAGCAACAACCATTTTTAATCCCCTGACAGGCTCTCATACTTGTACCACTCAGCTGGGTGCGAGCCACAGAAAAGAGGGATAGGATCTGTGAAGAACGGGAAATTCCAAAGTGATTACCAAGCACGTTTAAGACGAAGCTGGACCCTGGGGCCAGTTTCCCCGGTTCCCGCACAGAGGCCAGGAGAGCTCCCGGAGATGTCCACTCAGGCCCACTTGAAGCACCTAGGTTGGGATTCTCACTTCCTGTGCTGACAAAGGGGGGAAGCTCTGGAGGGGAAATGGGTGTTGGCTTCCAGGGGAGGAAAGGTGAGGTGAGCAGATGGCACCTCTCAGCATTCTCATCATACCCTAGGAATTCCGGCATCACGGGGCCAAGACAGGGCACAGAGAGAGCAAAGAGCAGAGAGCCAACATGGGTACCCCTTCGCAAGGGAAAGGAAAGCAGCATGGTGTTTGAGACACGAAGTGCTTTCGTTGGTAGTGCTGATCCAACTAATTAATGTCTTTGCGCACTTTCTTTCCCGTTGGCCATTTGGTTTGTCTCCTCACATTATCCGGAAGGGTGTGTGTGGCGGGGAATGGGGGTATGGGTGGGGTTGGGTAAGACCGACTGGCATTCTCTTTAAAGTAAAAAATATATATATATAAGTGTCTTGGAAGGAAAGACATTGATGTTAACTTTAGTAAAACCCCTCATGTATCCAAAATCAGGATTCTTTGGCCTGTCTGTTATTTCAGCCATTACCCTTATGGCCAGGAGCACTCAAGACAGAATGCATTTCTGCCACTTCTTCCCCTTTGATTTAAGCAGGGAAAGAAATGATCACCTTTTGAAATCATAAGTATTCCCATACTCAGTTTTAGATATATTTCACTTTTTTTGAGAGAGCATATTTTATTTTTAAAAGCTAGAGTGCAGAAACACATTCGCTTATTTGTTGGTTTGTTTGTCCATGTAGTCATTCACTTTTCATTCATCATTCATTCACTCATTCATTCATTCATGGGGATGGAAAGAATCCTATCAATGGGCCATGACTTAGAAAAGTGGGAATCATAGTCAGGATGAAAGCTCTGGCATTTAACCTACCATAGAATTCTGGCCCGCCTATTGATAAGCTCTGGGAATCTATGCAAGTTATTAAGCCTTTCAGAACCTCTGATTTCTCATCTGGAAAATGGGGCTAATATAAGCATAACCACCTCATTGGATTCTGGTGAGAATTACCTGAAATAACATAAGGAAGAGCCTGTACTGTGCCAGGCTTATAATAAGCTCAAGAATGGTAGTAGCAGCGGCAGTATTAGTGGTGATAGTAAGGGCAGTAGTAATAGTTATTAGTAATGAGATGAATATCGTAAGAGTAATAGGGTGAAGCACTATGAAATATCAGTGGGGAGGGAATGTACCAGTAGGGCAGAGATTGTGGGACAGGAGGTACTTGGGAAGATTCCTATAAAATCTGACTTGCTAGCTTTCTTTCATTTGAGCTCTATTCTTTTCAATCACATCTTAGTGGAGAAGTCTGGACATCCCTTTCCCTTTGCACTGCATTTTCTATTGCCTTCCTGAGGACTGCAGCTTTGGTACCACATTCAACTGAAGGCTCCATCCCAGCATTTGCATTGACCTTGGAGTGCCAGAGTAATTATTCTGTCAATTATTTGACTTTCTTAAGTGTGCTTACCATGGAGAACCGCTGCAGAGGAGGGCTGTGTTAATGTGTAACACAGAGATAAGCAAGGCGCTGCTCTTTTTCTTTTCTCATGGTTGTTCAGCTGGAAAACTGAAATGGTTTTTATTTGCATCTCATCGAGCAGCGTTGGAGGGTGGGGAAGAAGGGGCTTTTACTAATGAAGTACCGTGGGATGCGAATTTTGGCAACACAAGAGGCAGTGAATCACCTGCAATGTGTTTTTGTTTTAAAAAGAAAAGTAAATTACGTACGAGGCAATGTAGTACCTTGCTTGAAGAAGTGATGGTATTCAGCCAGGAGACAGCAAAGAGGAATACCCTACGCTGGTGGAGCCAAGTAGCTTGGTGCTTCTCTCGTAGACGGAATGAACGATGGCCACTTACAGGGATGGCAAGGTCATTTTTCTCACCTTATATAGAAGGCATTGATCATTGGGGCCGGAGAACAATGTTTGGGACAAGGAGAAATGAGCAACTTTTGCAGGAGGCATTGAGTTGAAACAGGAGGACGGAGGGCCCTGTGCGCAGGAGCCAGCCCGGCCCAGCCCCCCGGCTGGTGGGGAGGGTGGTGAAGCTGGTTGCCTAGAGCCCTACGGCTCTGGTGGTAACTTTCCATTGTTAGAAAAACCTCCCGGACATCATACAAGTGCATTTCTGAAATGCCTCACTGCTCAGGGCTCCGTAAACTCTGGATTAGCCAGCCCCCATGCACCCAGTCTGCATCACAAGCAAAGATCAGAGGAATGTGGTAGAGCCTTAAAAAAAAAAACACCTCTAAACCCACAGGTGAATGAGAAATGCATATTTATATTACTGGCCCATGAAGAGTAAGGGTGTTTTGAGGGAAGAGAGAGGAAAATTGATAATTAGGAAAAAAGTTCTGGAATTTCAAGCTAGAACTAGGTTGGAAGACTGAAGAGATTAAAAGCAAACACTGGATCTGTTAACCACTTTTCCATCAACCACAACAAGTAGTTGACTTGTATGCTGGTTAATTGATTGGTCAAGGCAGAATTTTTGGTTAACAATAAGGTAATATGGGATAGTGGTTAGGAACCTGAGTTCTAGACTGCCTAGCTGTCCCATTTTTGAGCCTTGTGACTTTAGGCAAAAGACTCAACCGTTCTGTGCCTCAGTTTTCACCTCAATCAATGAACAGCTGTCATGTTGTTTCTGTTAATGGCCCCTGGTGGGAAAGTGGGAGTAACTGAAATCCAGACTTTTCATTCCCTGGCATGGCTTCCCTTCGGGTATTAGAAGATTTTGTTTTAATATATTTTATTGATTTTTTTTACAGAGAGGAAGGGAGAGGGACAGAGAGTTAGAAACATCGATGAGAGAGAAACACTGATCAGCTGCCTCCTGCATACCCCCCACTGGGGATGTGCCCAGAATCAAGGTACATGCCCTTGACTGGAATCGAACCTGGGACCCTTCAGTCCACAGGCCGACACTCTATCCACCGAGCCAATCCAGTCAGGGCAAGAAGATATTTAACAGGTACTTCCTTCCCCACCTCAGGCTTCTCTTCTTCAGCTACACACCCACATTCCTCCTGTGTTGGTTTTCAGACCCCATACCAACCTCTGAAGGGTCAGTTCTACTCTTACTCTCTTGAAGGGGCCCAAGGCTGCATGGCTGCTTGGATCGTAGAGCAGACAGTGGAGCCGGAGGCACACACCAATACAGACCCAGCGGGCTGCCTCTAGGGCTCCGCCTCTGTAATGTCATGTGGGCTCCACGGTTAGATAACTGAAGGCTGTGACCAGCGCCGCCAAGGGGAGAGCTTCTGAAACCTGTTGCAGAGTGCTCCGTGACCGAGCCTTCGTGTCCTTGCTGCTCCTTGTAGTACAACTGAGACTTTCTCATTATGTGGGTTCCGGCAAAGAGAGCCTTGGAGGTGAAGATTTTTAGAGACTACTCCTAAATTCTCAGGTCGGAGATCTAGGAGTGGAGAGATGGTCCTTCTTTTCAAAACAGGGGGCATTCGTAACTGTTGATCACAGGTCCGTGTTACAGATGGACATGGATGCGTGGAAAGGGAGCTATTTAAAGTCCAATCCCGAGCTACTCGGGCAGCCCCTTGATCATCTAACGGCCATACTGCTCTGCTTTGTGTCCACCCTTGCTCTCAGAGGCGAAATTATCGGACTTCATTTTTCCACCTGTCAAATTCTCTTTAGCTTTTTAACTGCTGTGTTGAACTCTTCTTTCCCTTAAAGGCATTTAGTTATTTTATTTTTATTTTTATTTTTTTTAGTGTTTTTGCTTCACTGAAGCTGTGTGCTTTTTATGGTTTTATAGTTACCTTGCAGAGATCTCATTAGAAAGGTCCTTTAATATGTGACTTGGCAACCAGACGTGTGACAGTGTTCTAGCTCATTAGTTAGGAAAGTGCCCCAGCTCTGAGGAAGGGACATTCCTCTGTGAATGGGGAAGCTTTGATCATTCCTGCAAGGGCCGGGAGCGGGAAGAGAGACTCTCAATCCGGCAAAATAAAAATATCACTGATGAAGACAACAATGAAACCTTCTTGAAAAAATATGTTAAAGTAACTCCTATTCTGTGGTGTCTCCTGAGTCCTTTGAAGAGAGAGCTCATCTTAGAAAGCTGATCTCCATTCCTGGGCACGAGGCGAGTTAAGCAGCCTCACACCAGATTACAGAGGACATGGAAATGATCCTAATGGGGATGGACTTTTCAAAGCTGTATTCATTTTACCACGAATAAATGGTCTCAAGTCTTAGTGGTGGGTTTTTAATTTTCAACTTTGAATTTGCAAACTGTCAAATTCCTTCAAAGCCATGGTGTGCAGAGAAGGCGCTGAGTAACAGGATTGCTTATTTTTTACGAAAGACGCCTTTTAGCGAAGCACTAGGCTTTGAAATGTGATCAGTCAAGGGTCCAATAGGCATGCTTTTCTCCGCATGACACTGTTTCTTGTTGACTTTCAACCAGGTTTAATATCTTATACAAAAAAATCTGCCCTGAGGGCTTCTAATGCATTCAGAGTATATAATACTGTATTATTTTAACACAGATTATAGCAAATGAAGGAACGTTTAAGTCCCTAAAACATGACAGTACCTGGGTGCTGGTAACTTTTTATTATTATTATTATTATTATTATTATTATTATTATTATTATAATTTAGGGCCTTTTTAAATTGGAGTACTTAAAAGAAGCAAGCCATCTGAAAAGATGGCTCAAGCCGCGGCTGGTGTGGCTCAGTTGGTTGGAGCATCGTCCGTACATCAAAAGATGATGTGTTCTGTTCCCAGTCAGGGCACATACCTGGGTTGCAAGTTCATTCCCCAGTTAGGATGCCTATGGGATGCAGCCAATCAATGTTTCTTCCTCACATCAATGTTTCTCTCTCCCCCTCACCCTTCCTCTCTCTTTCAAATCAATGAAAAAGCACATCCTTGGGTGAAGATTACAAAGAAAAAGAGGGCCCAGTGTTAGAAGGCATGACTAGGATAGAACACAAGTGGTACTGTGGAAGAAGAGCCTTCCTTCAACTTCAAAAGGTAAAGGAAGCTTTGCAAGGGAGACTGAGCCCCTGAAGTAAGGAAGGCTGGGGAGTAAACTCAGCTGCTCAGGTAATGAGACACGGAAGTGAAGCCTGTAATGCTTTCAGACTCGCCTGAATGACCAGCGGAGCACAGGTGCCAGTTATGGCTCACTTTTACCTTTTCTCACCTTCAGAGACAATAGGAGAGAGGAAGGGAAGGAGGAAGGGAAACAATAGGATGGATATGTTCTAGGTTAGAGAGGCATTTTCCAAAGAGGAAATGGGCCAAAACTGGTTTGGCTCAGTGGATAGAGTGCTGGCCTGCAGACTAAGGGGTCCCAGGTTCAATTTCGGTCAAGGGCATGTGCCTTGGTTGAGGGCACATCCCCGGTGGGGGGAGGAGGGGTGTGTGCAGAAGGCAGCTAATTGATGTTTCTGTTTCATTGATGTTTCTGGCTCTCTGTCCCTCTGCCTCCCTCTCTGTAAAAAAAAATCAATAAAATATATTTGTTAAAAAAAAAAAAGAGGAAATGGCCGAGACCGGTTTGGCTCAGAGGATAGAGCGTTGGCTTGCGGACTGAAAGGTCCCAGGTTCGATTCTGGTTGGGGGCATGTACCTGGCTTGTGGGCACATCTCCACTGTGGGGCGTGCAGGAGGCGGCTGATTGATGTCTCTCTCTCATCGATGTTTCTGACTTTCTATCTCTCTCCCTTCCTCTCTGTAAAAAATCAATAAAATATTAAGAAGAAAAAAAAAAGAGGAAATGGGCCAGGCAGTGTTGGGACCTGAGAACTGCTGTGTGAGCCCCTGGCCTCAGGCAGGTTACTAAGTCCTCCCTCACCCATTTCCCCCACTCCCATCCTCACCTCTTCGCCATAGGGGTCATGGTGGCTGTGCTGATGGCTGAGTATAAAACACACTTTATAGAGCTCCCCACAAATGGCCAGGAATGGTAAGGAAGTTGGAGGTGCTGGTGATGACGATGGTGCTGTACTGAGCTGACTTATGGCATGGCCAGTTACTGAGTAGTCATGGAAGTGTATATCCACATAAAAGGCCCATCCACGTCTGACCCTCATGATCTGGAGACCCTTGTAATCTTGGTCAGTTCTGGGACATTCTTTATAACCACCTCCCTTCTCCCATTGGGTTCCCAGTACTCTGAGAAAAGCTCTTCGGGCCTTCCTAAGCAGACCCAACATTTTGAAAGCCAGTGTGGACCTCCCTTCCTGAGTATCCTGATATCCTCCACGCCAAGTATGGCACAATATCAATATGGCTCCTTAGACATGTTAGATGCTGGCCAAGGCCTGGCCCCTCTGCTGGGCGGAGCCTGGCACTGTGGATGGGTCTTGAGGACCCAGCGTAAGCTATTAGGACCCTGTCTACTCAGTGACCATCCAGGGGGAAACAGCAAGAGGCATCTCACCTTGTGTATGCGGGAACTCGCCAGTGCTGAAGATCTGGGATTGCTTAGCTAAAGCCTGAGTGGTCCAGAGTCAACTACCATGCCAGACCAAAAGCAATCTTTTTATTTTTTTTCCAGCACAGATGGAGAAAGGAAATAGACATGCTAAATGTAAGAGCCCCAAATGGACCTCCTACTGACTGACCCTCCCTCCTTAGCCATGCAGAAGTCCCCTGATTTGCTGAGACATGTTCTCAGTGACAGCCTGTAATGTAGTGCTTGGCTAGAAGAGGCTTCCCAAAGGCTGTAGCAGGGGGGCATTCTTTAAATTCCCTGCTAGTGTTTCATACCCAGATACATGCCTTCAGCCCAGCCAGCATGGCTAGTGGACCCATGCACGAAGAGGTCACCGGAAAAAAAAAAGAAAAAATAAAAAAAAAGAGGTCACTGGTTTGATTCCAATGGGCAACATTTTGGCCAAAATATACTCATACTGCATCTTGTACCAATTTCCATAATTCTCCCAGCCAGGTTTCACCACCATGGTATTCACATAGACCAGAGGGACTTCCTTAACTTGGTGGACCAAGTGTGTTCAGAGCAGAAGACACAGGACATAGTATAAAATGGACATGTGGGGAGAGCCTGGATACAGATAAATTGTCCTTTTTAAATGGCCATTTTATTTCAATAAAGTATTTAGTACCTTGAAATGTGTGCATTGTACCACTCAACATTGATCTACAAGATGGATCACATTTGTTTTTTAGGATGAATTAGTCTTAATCAAACAGAAATATACACCAAGGCTCCCCAAGTTTGTTGCCCATTACCCTTCTCCCCAATTTGTGAGCTGGCTTGCATTGTCTTGGGTATCCAGATGAGAAAAACAAAGGTGTTCTTATTTAAGCTTTTGGTTTTACATTTTTTCATGTTTTGATTTGAGACTGATTATGGTTCAGGCCTGCAGTGACAGAAAAATCTTCCCTCATTATAAATGTGGCCTGGGGCATCCGCCTCGCTGAACCAGAGCATAATGCAAGGGAGTGTTTTGGGACTGATCTCGTCCTCCCACAAATTAATCTTTTTAAATGGTTTGTACTTTTCCCTGTCCCTAAAGGGATTTTTTAAAATGTGATTTCCTTTCAGTGGGAAATGTGCTTTTCTTGTTACCCGAAATGAAAATGCATAAACAGAACTTGTGTTAATGTAACAAGTCAATCAGACTTTGGTGGGGGAGGGGGCAGGGAACAAAGCTAGAAAAAGTTGTCAAACTTGAAATGGGTATTTGGTTTTCATTTTTATGTAAACCAACCTCCTCTCTATCTCTTTATGAAACTAATTTCTTTTTTAAAATATATTTGTATTGATTTCAGAGAGGAAAAAAGAGATAGATAGATAGAAACATCAATGATGAGAGAGAATCATTGACTGGTTGCCTCCTGCACGATCATTGAGCCCACTACCAGGTCATGTGCCCTAACTGGGAATTAAACCCTGAACTCTTTTTTTTTTTAATCTATTTTATTAATTTTTTACAGAGAGGAAGGGAGAGGGATAGAGAGAAACATTGATGAGAGAGAAACATCGATCAGCTGCCTTCTGCACACCCCCTACCGGGGATGTGCCCACAACCAAGGTACATGCCCTTGACCGGAATCGAACCTGAGACCTTTCAGTCCACAGGCCGACACTCTATCCATTGAACCAAACCGGTTTCAGCTAAACCATGAACTCTTGGTTCACCGGTCAACAACGCTCAACCCCTGAGCCATGCCAGCTGGGCTGAGAAGAATTTCTTAATAGGACAACAATGTACAGTGAGCCTGGTCAACATTGTGATGGAGAAATGTCTTGCTCTGGCAGGACTTCTAGAAGAAAGAGAGAAAGACTCACAATCTGGATCCCATAGGAAATCTAGAGAGAATTCCTGGTGCCGAGAGGAATTTTGTTTTGTTGTGAAGGTCCCATAAGCAACCTAGAGAGAGAGGAAGCTCAGGGATTGGAGATGCTGGTTCCTGCCCAACTTCTCTCTGCTAATTTTCTGCCTTTATTCTTCTCCTCTGCCCACTCCAGCCGCATAGATGGCCCAAGAGATTCTGGTGGGCATCTTTTAGTTTCTTTCTTTCCTGGGCAAGTCAGTGTGTCTTGATGGAAATATTCTGTCTTAAAACAACACAACGGGAGGGTATTGTTCTCCTTCATCCAGACTTCTAGAAGCTCACTTAGAGAAAGGCCTGAGAACTGTAGGTCTGAGGGAGGCAGCCCAGAATTGAGTCACCTATCTTGGACCCCCACTAATGTCTGGACAAGAAAGGGGCTCAAAACAGTGCTCTAGTCTTAGCCAGAAAGACTTCTTTAGAGATTTGGTTATTCATGTCCTTCCAAAGGGGCCTGCACCCAAGCGTGGTCATTGAAAAGCTTCACAGAATTAGCTTTTAATATAAAAAAAAAAGAGAGAGAATGAGGAATAACTAAAGAGAAAGCAAACTTCAACTGCCAATCAACTTTGAGAGCATTCGTGTATGTTCTAAAATGATATAAGAATTTGACCCTTTCTCCTTGTCCTAATAATATCCAGTTTCCTTCCACATCCCCATATGCCTTTTACTAATCCCATTCCTAGTTTTCTAAATGGCAATGATAATTAGGTATATGCACCATAAAAAGAACCCTTCATGTGCCCTTTCCCCTCTTTTGATAGTTTTTCTTCCTAATTTTTGTGGGGGATAATAGAACCTTGCCATCTATATGTTCTTCATTTTTGACCCAGTCATATATTAATGAATAGATGTCAGTCTTCTTTATTTGTCTCTGCCTTCGCTGATGTAATGCATACCCCTCTTATCTGTGCATTAGCTCATTGCTTATCTGAGTTTTCTGTCTTGCCCTCTGCCCTTTTCCTGGGGTATTGTATCTACACGGTCTTTGCTGTGAGGACAATTAGAAAGAAAACTGGTGATGTCAGTTCTTTGGTTGGAATTTATCTTTTCAAATGCCAGGTATTTTTCTTAAGCCCATTTCTTTTGAAACCTCAAATCTGTGAGTCCCAGACTTCTTAGGATCAAAACCCCTATCTTTATGTTTGGTTATCTGTCCTCCTATCTCCCTTCTCACCCTGTCAATATTCCAGGAAGAAGGGAGCAACATTTTTGTTCTTTTTCTTTTTCTTCTTTCTTTCTTTCTTTCTTTTTTTTTTTTTTTTTTTTCTGAGCTGTTTTGAATCAGTATGCCACTCATTTCTGGAGTATTGCCCAAAAAATGAATCATTGCTGTGAACCTTGGAATTCTTGAAAGGTCGTTTTGATCTCACTATTTCTTTTCATTGTGGTTAAAAACCTTAACATGAAATATCTCCTCTTAGGTTTTTAAGTGTACAGTATAGTATTATTATCTATATGCACAGTGTTGTGCAGCTGATCTCTAGAACTGACATCTGCAAGCTTGACTGGGACTGCAGGATCTGTCTCAACATTGGCTCGCTCATATGACTACAGGCGGGAGGATTTAGTTTCTCATCACCCAGGCCTGTGCATTGTACTGCCTGCGCATCCTAACAACATGGAAGCTGGCTTCTCCCATGGCAAGGGATCTCAGAATAAGCAAGAAATGAAGCTTCAGTGCCTTTAAAGACCTAGTCCTTGGAGTCACACATTGTCATGTCTACCATGTTCTATTCGTTGGAAATGAGTTACTAAGTCCAACCCACACGCAAGGGGAGCAGAATTAGACTCTACATAAGAAGGATTTAATAAGGGGATAGAGCAGAAGGGAAGAACAGGATCTGGACCAGATACTCTAGTGGTGCTGGGAGACAAAGAGAATATGGACTCAAGCTCACACCTGTGGTTCCCGGGGGCTGGAGTAGGAGTTGGGTAAGAACCAGGGGAACAAGTAGCTATCCAGAGCAGAGAAGTGATATAGGTAAGGGCAATGTTGATCAGGGAACTAAAGTGCATGCTCCAGACCAGCCCAGAAGCGTGGCACTCCTGGAGGGAGGAAGTGCTGTTCACCCCTCAGGCTTCCAGCAATGCCCCTCAGCTCCGATTCCACGTGACTGTGCAGTGTGAGGAAGACTCATGTCTTGGTGCTCTTTGCCTCTGGAGTTGCTTCTTTGAAGCGGTTCATCTGTTGGCATTTTCAGAACTCCACGCCTTAAGAGTGAGCCCTTTTCTCACTGTGGGGTTAGATTCCAGGGATGGCTTCTGTGTTTTTCCCAAAGCTGAACTTGTGTTTACTTCCTAAATTGGCCTCCTAACCTCCATAGACTGAATTTATTTGTCTTGATGGATGAATCAGAGTTGCAAGCTCATCTCTTTGGCTCCAGCTCTCTTGGCAGAGAACACAGGAAGACGGTTCTTGCTAATGTGTGTGTTTGGGGAAGATTTTTTTTTTCTTTGTTTTTCTGTCTCAGCCACAGCCCGTGGGCAAGCCAGCACCTGGGACTTTTACAAGCCTCCATGCGTGGGCTGAGGTCACATGGGGAGTTCTACCCAGTGATGGTCCTGAATTCCAGAGCAGGCTACAGTTTTCCAAATCCAAGTCTCCGGGGAACTAGGGGAATTGCTTTCCTGGAGTTGGCTTTATCTTATTTGTCCATGTTCCATTCGTGCAAATTGGAAATACTCCCACAACTAGGCTGCATGCTGCCCCTCTGCCTGGGAAACGGAGCTGTGGATGCCTAATGGCTTTGCTCAGTGCCTTGCACTCTTTAAATGGTAGCCAGCTGATTGAGAAGAGATAGTGGTTGTTTCTGTGTTGTTTAAAGCACCAGGAGATGAATTCATATATAGTTTTAGTTCTTTTTCTGCCAGCATCCAGGAATGAGCTTCCTCAAAATGTTTAATCCCCACAAGCCTCAACTATAAAATGAGAATTTGGACAACGTAGGTCTTAGGGTTCTTCTTTAAAAGTCCATTGGTTATGTGATGATTTAGGAATACGAAAGTATTTTAACAGGAAAGGGTTACACACTACGAGAGAAGAATCTCAATACTGTCTCCTATCACCCATCCCACTAGGAAGGGCCTGTCCCTTAGTGGGAGCTTTTCTTCTACATATAAAATCACCAAGTCTTTGTTCGTGTCTGCAAACAGATTTTAAGTTGACCCTTATAAATGATTTTAACATCTTTGGACAAGTGGGACTGATCCGAAGCCAGTTTTCTTTTAAATCCAAATTTTCCAATGTACTAATGTTGCTTGGTAACACAGAATTGCGCTTTTGTACTTTTAAGTAGTTGCCCAAAACTTTGCTGTAATTTCTCCCACTGAAAGTCTGACCAATGACCCCTATTTTTTTTTAATATATTTTTATTGATTTCAGAGAGGAAGGAAGAGGGAGAAACAGAAACATCAATGATGAGAGGGAATCAGTGATTGGCTGCCTCCTGTACACTCCCTACTGGGGATGGAGCCCACAACACAGACATGTTTCCTTGACCAGAATTGAACCTGGGACCCTTCAGTCGGCAGGCCGGCGCTCTATCCACTGAGCCAAACTGGCTAGGGCATTCTGCCCATTTTTAAACCTTATACATTGACTAATAAGGGGGCATTTTGCTATAGAGTCCATCCTTATCTTTTGTCTCCTGGATTTTACCTATATTGTTAAGTGGGATAGCTATTTCTTTATAGGTTTTTAACATATGATCTATGTTAGGAAAAGTGTAGAAGTACAGAATCAGCACCTTTGGCCATTTTACTGCTCCCGTTGAGTAGCTGAATCAGGGACATAAGAAGGACATGCCTGAACATTGACCTCTTTGTGCTTAGGAACAGCTGAGTACCAATTTTTAAATAGGCCACAGTTAATCAAAATCTCTGCGCTTCAGCCTTTCCTAAATGCTAAAATATGCCCTTGTACAAACTGTGGAATAAAATTGCGGTTGACCCTTGAACAACATAGGTTTGAACTGTGTGGTTCCACTGTACGTGGGATTTTTTTCAGTTGACCTGTGTAGGTCAATTGGCCCACACAGTTCAAACCCATTTTGTTCAACCGTCAACTCTGCATATATGGAGTGCTGACTGTAGTTATATGTGGATTTTCAACTGTGCAGAGGTCAGCACCCCAGAGCCCCACGTTGTTCAAGGATTAACTGTAGTTATAGCTAGCTAGACCCCAAAGTCTTTTTAATAATCAACAGCAAAGAAAGACAGTTTCTTGGAATGGTTCCTAAGCCCTTACTATTTGAACCTTCATCTAAAAATCCTGAACCTGGTGTATATGTTGATAATAGCATTGGTCTCTCGACTGCTCAGCAGTTAGTTAACCATCCACTCAGTGTAAGCCATTGGCACACAGAGAAGTAGAGAGAATAAATTGACGGGTCCTTACCAGCATGAAGCCCTCAATCTAGTGGGCTCTGCAGACACAATGATGATGCCTTGTGGAAATGCTGTAATAGGGATAAATACAGGGACCTATAGAAGCAGGAAGGAAGCCTCCATTCTACTTTGGGAGGGGGGAGGGGTGCAACAAAGGGATGAAGAATAGAAAGTGATGGAGAAAGAAGGTTTGTCAAAGGAGATTTGCCAAACAAAAAGTTAACCAAACCAAGACAAAGAATATCTAGGAGTTAGCCAGGCAAAAGTGGGGAGGAATGGGAAAGGGAGCGGGGGGAATATCCTAGAAAAGGAATGGCATGTACAAAGGCTAGGGTCTAGAAAGAGCAGGACACATTTGAGGAACACGAGAAGTTTCTTATGGCTGGAGCTCAAGTTCAGGAGGGATGTGACAAGAAACGAGGCTGGGAATACTCAGAGCCAGGTCTTATTTATTCTGAATTTTACAGTTTAGTAAATACATTCCTTTAGGACTCTTATTTCTTTTCTGGCAATTACAAATTTTTTCTCCAGATGAAGATACAGATCTAAACCATATCTAATCTTAGAGAGGAAACATTTTCACTAATATAAAGATGGCTTGGCTCTACCCGGGAATGTTTACTCAGTGTTAACATGGACTTTTAAAGTTCTCACAGGATTCCTGCCTATATAAGGTACTTTCTAAGAGTATGGCATCATCTTAGTCATTTGCAAGAAAAAAACATGAAGCATATTTTCAAACACTGATTTTCACATTAAACATTCATTGGAGCCATTGAAATCCAATAAAAAGGGGTGGAGTTTGCAGGGGTTTTTTATTCTAAGATGTGGGTAGGACTCTAGCCTTATGGTCAGAATAGGACTAACACTGTCCCAGCATTATTCATAAGGAGGATTATGCTCACCTATTTGGAGTTGCAAGTCCAAATTACCCAGAACCAGTGAGATAACACCTCTGAAACTTTTCAGCCTCAGAGTGTGATGGTGAGCCATGACCTCTATTTTATGTTCCCAGCAATTGTGCAACATGTTCTCCAAAATATGCTAATGTTTTTATTCTCTTGGTTTTCCTTTCATAATAATAATTGGTAGACATAACTAATTTCATTGGTTTGACATTGAAAACTTCTGCAATCTAGCTGGCCTCCAGTTCTCCAGAGTTCTTTTCCTTTGCTTGAAATACCTCTCCCTCCAACAAAACAAAATAAGACAGTTGCTTCAGTTGATTATGTAGAGAGGCACCACAGTAGCCTAGAGAAAGCTCTGAATTTGGATTCTGAAGACCTAGATTCATGTCCTGGCCACACCACTCCCAGTCTATGTTACTTTGCACAAGATAATTAACCTTACTGAACCTCGATTCCTTTATCTGTAAAATAACCACCTTAGCTCACAAGATTGTTGGGAAAATAAAAATGGTAATGGACATGAAAACTCTTTGTGGGATGTAAAGCCCAATGCCAATATTAACTATTATTATTTTTCCTGCAAGGAATACCCCAGGTGACATCTCACCTCTGAGCATTCTGATCCCCTTGCTGGAATATCCTTACCTGCCTCACGCACCATCTTTAACATTGGAAAGCCCTTTTCCTCTCCCTTTGTTCAGTTCTGACCCACTCAGTCAAAATATTTTTATGTTTATATTTATCAGTCATAATTGTCTATGTTTTGTTTTGTTTTTGTTGTTAATCCTCATACAAGGATATCTTTCCATGGATTTTTAGAGAGTGGAAGGAAGGGAGAGAGACAGAGAGAGAGAGAAACATCAATGTGAGAGAAACACGTTGGTTGCCTCCTGAACGTGCCCTGACCAGGGCTGGGGATTGAGCCTGCAACCGAGGTACGTGCCCTTGACCAAAATCAAACCTGGGACCCTTCAGTTCATGGGCCAGTAGTTCTATCCACTGAGCCAAACTGGCTAGGGTCTCTCTATATATAAAAGCCTAAGCAACGAAATGACCAGTCGACCAATTGCTATGCCATGCACTGACCACCAGGGGGCAGACACTCAATGCAGGAGCTGCCCTCTAGTGGTCAGTGTGCTCCCACAGCCAACTTCCCATGGCTGGCCAAACTCCCACAGTCCCTCCCTCTGGCCCACTGATAGGCCAATCTCCTGTATTACCTCCCCTTCGCTGGCTACCCACCCCTTCTTTCTCTCCCCCCCTCCCACTGCACTGCATTGACCCCAATCACCAACCAGGCCAAGGGACCCCACCCATGCCTGAAATGTACTTGTATTTGTTTACACTTCCTGGATTGTAAACCTGTATCAGGTAAGGAGTCTGACCACGTCTTTCCATCCCTCACATCACCCAGCACAGCACTCAGTTCAGGGAGGACCTGAATGAATGAATCTGCCGCATGTTGTGCCCTAGCTGGTTTGGCTCAGTGGATAGGGCTTTCCAAAGTTAAACTGAAGGGCCCAAGGTTTGATTCCAGTCAAGGGTACATACCTCAGTTGCAGGTTCCTCCTCAGCCTGGGCCCTGGTCAGGATACGGGCAGGAGGCAACCAGTCGATGTGTCTCTCTCACATTGATGTTTTCTCTTGGTCTTTCCTTCCTCTTCCACTCTCTCTAAAAAATCAATGGAAAATATCCTCAGGCGAGGATTTAAAATATATATATAAATTAATCTGCTCCATGTTTTATCTGCTCAATGCCATGCAATGCTGAAATTTGATTTATTTAGCATCCCTGTGGATCTTTCTCAACTTTTATACCATTTCCAATAGAG
Source organism: Lasiurus borealis (assembly GCA_004026805.1). Classification (NCBI taxonomy): domain Eukaryota; kingdom Metazoa; phylum Chordata; class Mammalia; order Chiroptera; family Vespertilionidae; genus Lasiurus; species Lasiurus borealis. The sequence goes on from PVJN01013792.1 coordinate 41,098, forward strand.
CTTTTCCATTAAAAAATAAATTCAGCTGGGCAATAGTGGAAGTTAGTGCTCTACGAGATGGACATTAAAATTAGTGATGAATGGATGACATTTTTCTTTTGACATCCCCTAATTATTGGGAATTAAATGTCTGGCCAGCCCAATTTTACACCTGGTGATCAATATGTTCCAGCCCATTTTTTAATCATCTTCTGAGCATGTTACATGACATTGGGAAAGCTATCTGGTGCTGACATTATGGGCTATTTGTGGACTTGTTATTCCTCATTATTATCATGTAGGTAAAAATGCTGCTTACTCGTTTCAAAACATTGCTTAGAACCGTCTGTGAATGGGATTTATCTCTCTCAGCTCCAGAGATCATGACCCTCAGTTTTCATGCGGACCAATCTCCCACGGATGTGTGGGCGGGATTGGAGACAGGTTGCGTGTTTGGCTAACGTTGTTCTTGCCCCAGGGGTCTTGTTCTTACTTTCCCTGTTTGAGTTACTTCGACGTTTCCTTTTCTCCGTGTGTCGATATAACTGATTTACAGGCCCAGAGACCGCGCTCCTTTCCCAAGGACACATTAACCCGGATCTTTCCCCTCTCTTCCCTCGTTCACAAGCCGAACAGCATCCCCCACTCCTCGTCAAAAGCATCATCTTCCAAGCCCCTAGCTTCCCACAGGAGTCACACATTTGCAAAAGAGATTCCCTGAGAATGCACCCCGAGGACTGAGGAGGCACACACCGCAGCTTCCATGTCAGTTTCAGGAAGATGGAGGACACTCTCCTTCCAAGTCTATAAAGAACAAGTTTCCTACTTTTATGCATGGCTGCTCTGAAGAGGTGCCAAATCTGAAAGCCCAGCGGCTCTGTGAGGAAATTCTTTCCCTTTCCCGTTGCTTAAACAAAAGAAGAGACTCTCCAGGGCTGGGCTGATGGCTGCCCTGGAAGGAGGACCTGCAGAGGGAAAGGGAGGTGCTCTAAGGGGCCCAGGTTTTCTCCCTGGGGCTCACCTGTGGAGGAGACCTTGCAGACAGCTGCTCCCAGTTCCTGAAAAGATGCAACATCCTGGCCTTTCAAACCCAATCGACCCGGGAAATCCCTTTCCTGGCTGCTTCTTGCATTGCAAAAGGAATTAGCAACTCAAGGAACACCAAAAAAAAAAGCACCACAATTGCAGAAAGTAATCACCGCCCGAAAATAACCTAAGTGCCAAAGAAAAAAAAAAATGTCTGGTCCTATAACACCAGCACAAGCAGCAAAGAGCAAAGCCAGGCTCCAGGCCCCTAATTCTAGGGCAGCTACCGGCCTGTCTGTGGGTGTGGTTTTCTCGTGTCTCAGAGCTCACCCCCAGCAGGTTGGATCCCAGGTTGTCCCCCACCAGATCAGAGCAAGTGTGACTTGCCTAACTAGTGAAAAATACAAAATCCTTACTCAAAGCCCCCCACCTCCCGCTAGACAGGGCCTTCTCCCCTGTGATCAGAGAGTCACACCCACCCATTTGAGCCTCATTGAACAACCTAGCTCTCTTCCCAGCCCGGATGGTCCCCTGCACCCGCAGCCAGCATCTTGTCTGGTGTGAGTTTCCCTCTCAGATGCAGAAAGAAGGTCTGTAGTTGTGCTGGAACACGTGCGGTACACAAAGCGAGTGCACAGTCCCAGGCGTCATAAGGACCCGGGACACACATACCCACGGAGTGAGGAGGGGATTCTGTTCCAGTCTGAGCCTGAGGTACAGCACGAGCGAACACAGACCAGGGGGAAAAGAAATGTCCCATCCTGCTAAGGAAGCTGGGAGGAAATCTGAGAACACCCAGCAAAGCGGAGATAAACAAAGGATGAGACTTGGGGTAAACAGCTGAGAGCTCTCCAGTCTGTGGACATCACAAAGGAGCACAGAAAATAACCAGAGGGCACAGGGGAAAGAGGGGAAAAAACACACAGAGAGAGAACAGGGGGAGCTGTTATGTCGGCTGATTAGTGTCTGGGGTTGTGGGCCAAGGAGGCAACAGTAACCAAGAGGGAAGTGAAAAGGAGGCGGGGGCCCCAAGGCAAACACATCACCCAGCAGAAATGCCAGGCGCAAGCACAGTGAGCCCAGCTCTGCTCCCCGCCTCCCTCCCGGGGCTGTTTCCTCACACACAGATCCCTTGTGTTTCCTCCTGCTCCTGGCCCTTAACAGAGAGGCCATCTGACACCCGATGAGCAGAGGAAAGGGTCCCGATTTCGTCGGATTTTTCCGGAGACACACAAACTCCAGATATAGCCCATCTCTGCCCACTGCCATGGAGGGAAGGAATTGGGAAGGCAGGAGACGAGCGGGGAGGCTGAGGGTCTGAACCAAATGCTTTATTTCAGGAAAAGGGAAAGTAACACAGGAGAACTGTTAAGACTCACCGTTCCCTCACGTGACTTAAAGCAATGACAGCGACAATAACAAAGTTATTCCTGTCGTCAGGTCTCCATACCCGTCACCCTCCACCCCAGTTCCCCAGGCCTTTTCTCTCTTCTCCTTCAATACCGTGTCTCCACGTGTCTAGCCTCTCGCTGAAAAGACTCGGGAACATTATGTCTTCAAATCTGTCCCCTCCTCCCCTCTGACTCTCCGCCCTCCCATCTTCCTCATCATCTATCTAGCTCCTGCTCTGTTTTAATTAAGTGGTTCCTCCCAAGGAGTGTTTAAACAATGCCAGTGCCAGCCGCCACACCCAGACCAACGCGAAACTGGGAGCGCAGCCCAGGCCCCGGTCCCTGGGCCTGGCAGAGCCCTGGCAGCCCGGTGCGCAGCCAGGATTGGCACACGCTGCCAGACAGACTGCTTCTGGGAGCTGCCTTCCAGGAGGGAGCTTGCCGTGTTGGCTCGGTACGTCTGGTGCCTGTTATTCCTGCCGGCACCCCTCTGCGAGGTCTTTTCCGGCATGCCTACCGAGACTGCACAAACCCACTGTCTTGGGGGACTCCTAGTCTAACGGGGGCCCTGGGCTGCCCAGGCCAGTTTCCGCAGACTGTTCTGGAGCCCTCGGCCTGGCCTGGCCTGAGGGTTTGCTGGGACTCCTACCGTCAAAGCCCTCCCTTGGTCAGAGAGGGGAACTGAGGGCTCACCTAGCTTTCAGGGAGCTGAAAACATTGGTTGATCTTCTACTAACGACCCAGGGTGGGAAGCTCCCCGGTACCACCGGACAAGGAAGAGCAGAAGCCCCCATGGCCTGATGGGAATGCAGGCCTCGGCCTTCTTCAGCTTTCCAAGGTGCTCTAGGCATTAGGTTTAGTGGCATCAACCCTCCTGGAGTTGAAGGCCATGTGGGAGTCCCTCATACCCTTCTCTCCAGGGGCAGGTTCAGGGACATCTGTTTCTTTGGGAGCCCACAGACTGCGGTCCATGTGATGGGACAGGGCCCCTGGACCAAGACTGAGGTCGCAGGGGAGGGGAGCCTGCGGGCTCCAGGCTCCGGAAGACTTCCCCTTACAGCTCCTGCGGGAAACACTTCCTGACGCCTGACTGGCCGGCACCGGGTGTGTGTGTGTGTGTGTGTGTGTGTGTGTGTGTTCGAGCAGGGGGAGAGAGGACGGGCGGGCTCTCAGAGATAAGTGTTCCGGGAACTCACTGTCCAGGCTTCTAGGAATCCCAGAGTGAGGTGGCAGTAAGTCCCTCCGGTGGAAACTTCCCCACTCAAACCAGGGCTTGTGGAACAGGAAAAGGCGACCCTAAGTTTTAACTCCTTGAGTTTAAGGTGTGTCATAGCCGGTGAGATGTGGTGAAAAGCCTTTCCATGACGATGGCACCGTGGACAAGATGCACCCACATGGCGAGGGCGTTTCCCTGCCTACAGGGGCTCCCTGTAGCGCCAGTTCTTCCATTGTGCGCAAACCAAACGAAAATCCAGCCGGCGGGTTTCACTGGCGTGGCCATCAGTCAGTCTGGCGTTATGATGGTGGTTTGGCTTCCATGCCAGTGTAAGTGAGCTCATCCCTGGCAAGGTGGCTGGCACAGCCCCGCTGAGCTCACCCACCACGTGGCTACCAGAGAGATCTCGCCACCTGAGGCGTCTGAACTTCACCTAAATCCTTCATGGATTTGCCTTACCTAAGGCAGGCTTCCTGCACGGGTGGCCCTAGACAACCTGGTCACGTGGGGTGGGGACCACGCCCAGGAGTCAGAGCCTTGGTCAGTATCCTCCTCTTTCTTGTGCTAGACCCATTCAAGTGAGAGCAAAGGAATAAGAAAACAGGGTCACATAAGGGATCTGTTTGCAAGCAACAAATTGTGAAGCATCAACTTTCTGTTTTGCTCCATGATAAGTTCAAATGCAGGGTGATGACTTTGAGACACTGCAAGCTTCACAATCATCAAGGAAAGACATCTGAGCGCTGTGATGTCTATTATACAGAAAAATAGCCCTTTACACTCCAGGAGGATGTTCAGCACCAGCGATGGGAGCCAACATGGGGTGTCTCCCGAACCCAGAGGCAATGATGAGTCGGAAATGTCATTTATGGGGTCGGAGTATGCTATCCCCCAGGCTGGTCTCCTATTGGGAAGTCTGCTTTCGGATGGGCTGCCCCTGTTAATAAGCGGCTGAAGACTAAGCAATGCCTTAGTTGTCAACTTCTGCCTTATCTAAGATGGGGTAGGGTGGAGTGGGATGGGGTGAGAATGGGCTGGAGGTCACCAGCAAGCTGATGGGATTCCCTCCAGAGAAATTGCCGGGGGAAGGAGCGCCAAAGCTGTCTTCCTTCCGTGAAAAAGAACCCACCAACCTACCCAGGGCTGAAATGTTTTCCTTAGCACCACTGTGCCATTTGTACTCTCTCCCCTTTCTCCATGGGGTTGCTCAGGTGGAACCTCAAATCAGCAAATCTAAGCCCAGATCCATCCTTTCCCCCTTCTTCCATCCAGTGCCTCCCTCAGACTGACATCCCTGCTCCTGTCCAGGGGATGGCAGCCTCCTCTCCCCTCGGCCCTGGCGGTGGACAGCCTGTCCGTTACTGGGGAGTGCTAGTTCTTCCTGCATGGTCCCTCAGTCTGCCTCTTCCCTCTCTGTCCCATTGCTACAAACGCGACGTGGGTCCCTAGTCCCACCCTGTCTCAGTCCCGCTGCAGAGGCTTCTGAAGTTGCCACTTGAGTCATGTGGCTCCAGCATTCAGAGACACTGGGATCTCAGCGTCTGTCCTGGACGCAGCGCTCTCCCTGAGCCAGACTGGTGGGCTCCCTCGCTGTTCCTGCGGCAGGGTGGTGCTTTCCTGTCCCTGCACCCCTGCTGTCTGAGGGTGCAACCTTCCTGGAAACAGAGGCCTGTTTCCGAACTACAGGGCCTGCTCAGATGCCATCTCCTTTCCCAGCCACCCCTGTTTCAGGAGATGCGATGCCTCCAATTCCCTGGATAAGCAATTTGTCTCAGCTCCAGTCAAAAGGAACTTACTTTGAAATAAAAACAATAGCTAATCCTTGCTGAGCATTTACCCCAGGCCAGGGACTGTGCTAATCGCTGTCTCTTGTTTAATCATTCTGATCATCTAAAGATGAGGTGTTACCGCCCCATTTCACAGATGAGTAAACTGAGAAGTTAACATGTACAATGTTACATAACTCAGATGTGGTAGTGCAGAATTCCTGCTTCCAGAGACTCTGCTCCAAACCCACTGCAGACCGTTCCCTCCCCAGCATCTTATTCTCAATCTACATGTGTTGAACCTCCCCCATCCTCTCCGCAATAGGTTATATGTGGAAAAGAGGAAGCATTTCTTACACACCTTTCCCTGCCCATGTGTGGCAGGGCCCCATCATGATAAACCATTGGTTTTTCATTCCCGCTAAAGTGTAAATGACTAACAGTAGCTACCCTGCATGACTAGGTAACGTTTCCTTAGACTAATGCCCTGAAATTAAATCTAAACTCTGCTGCTGGGGGTTTAGTCCTTTTTCCTCCCGCTCTTGCTGTCCTCGGCTGACATCCTGGAGACTGTGAGCTGGATTTCCATCCCGAGGTCCAGCTGCCACGCCACCGCTCCTCCGGAAGTTCCCAAAATGACTTGCCTTGGCAAGTGGCTCTGCTCTTTTATTAGCCGGACCGTCACTGCTTCCCCTAATTTAACGTCAGGAAGTCTGCACGTGTTTCATCTTCTTGCCCGTCTTGGCCATAGTGCTTTCCTACTATTCTTTTCCCATTTTGCACTGTTGTTTGGTGCTCTTCCCTTCAGTGTGTTATCAGAACTCAATCTGCAGGTTTTTGCCAAGTTGAGTGGACTCTGTCTCCATATGTGGTATCTTGGTTCTTTCCTAAACCCTCCTTTTTTGGTATGAATACACATACTCCGCACACACGCTTCCAGGACCCGGCATCATTGAGAGTCCAGATGAGTGTGGTTTACAAGCCTACTGTAACTTACAGAAATCTTTGTACTCTGCTGTCTTAGCCATATTAATACACTAGAGGCCCGGTGCACAAAATTCGTGCATGGGGGAGTGTGTCCCTCAGCCCAGCATGCAACCTCTCTGATCTGGGATCCAGGATCAGGCCTAAATGGGCAGTTGGACATCCCTCTCACAATCCAGGACTGCTGGCTCCCAACTGCCCACCTGCCTGCCTTCATGATTGCCCCTAATCACTTCTGCCTGACAGCCTGATCACTCCCTAACCACTTCCCTGCCAGCCTGATTGATGCCTAACTGCTCCCCTGCCAGCCTAATTGCCCCCAACTGCCCTTCCCTGCAAACCTGGTCACCCCCAACTGCCCTCCCCTGCAAACCTGGTCACCCCCAACTGCTCTCCCTTGGGTCCCCCCTCCCAACTTCCCTTCCCTGCAGGCCCGAATGCCCCCAACTTTCCTCCTCTGCCAGCCTGGTCACCCCTAACTGCTCTCCCCTGCAGGCTTGATCACCCCCAACTGCCCTCCCTTGCAGACCTGGTCCCTCCCAATGGCCCTTCCCTGCTGGCCTGATCACCCACAATTGCCCTCCCTTGCAGGCCTGGTCCCTCACAACTACCCTCCCCTGCTGGCCTTCTTGTGGTGGCCATCTTGTGCCCACTTGGGGGCAGCCATCTTGTGTGTTGGAGTGATGGTCAATTTGCATATTACTATTTTATTAGATTGGATATTCAGTGAGAGCTATA
>PVJN01013793.1:0-48099 GCA_004026805.1 Lasiurus borealis
TGCCGAATGGTGTGTGTGTTGCTGAATGGTGTGTGTGTGGCTGAATGGTGTGTGTGTGGCTGAATGGTGTGTGTGTTGCTGAATGGTGTGTGTGTTGCTGAATGGTGTGTGTGATGCCGAATGGTGTGTGTGATGCCGAATGGCGTGTGTGATGCTGAATGGTGTGTGTGATGCTGAATGGTGTGTGTGATGCCGAATGGTGCGTGTGATGCTGAATGGTGTGTGCCATGCTGAATGGTGTGTGTGATGCCGAATGGTGTGTGTGACGCAGGCATTGTCCTCACCAAGCCCTTTACGGTGGAGGTGGAACCAGTGGGCCGGAAGAATTTGGGGGCCCAGCTGTTTATGGGTGCGAGCAGAGAGGTTGAGATGCGATGTTTGAGAGTGTGGCATGTTTGGAGCTGACAGAGTACAGAAGCTCGTCGTGCTCAAATACTGAACAGATCGGGGGACGCACCTCCGGGGACACAGATGCCAGCGGGGTGAAGGAGGAGGAGGAGGATGGACCCGCGAGTCTGGGCCACGCTTGTGTCCGCTCTCACTGTACCGGCCTAGCCAAACCTCAGGAGGGCCCCCGACACGCGTGGAGCGTGGACAGAAGGGAGAGGGTCGAAAAGGAAGCCCTCTGCCCCGGGCTGAGGCGTGGCGCCTCCTTTCCCGCTCATCCTGCGCTCATCCTGCGCGGGGAGGAACTCATTAGTGCTTGTGCCGGAGGGCGGCTGGGGCCGGCGATAGCGGCTCTGGTGTCAATCACTCAGCTTCTCATTAGCGAGTCCCGAGAACACTTGAGCCACGGAGGCCGGGGCCACGGAGAGGAGGCGAATTCCCGCCAACCGCGGCCAGCCCCATGTCACAGAGTGGACGGCGGGAGGGCGTGGTCTGTGGGCGGAGGGTGAACTGAACTTTTATCCTTTTGAGACTAAAATTTAAAAAAATATATATATTCATCTCAATTCAATACTGCCTGAAATAAGTCTTTAGAAAAGGAAAACAAAGATCAACGTTAACATATTTACTTCTACTATCAAAGGCACTTAATTATTAAAGGTTATTATTGAGGCTATTGAAACAGTAATACTAATTACGATAAGTAGAAGATTCTACCTCTGAGCAAGATGGAGTGAGCACTGTCTGTCCCCCTGAACAGAGCTTGAACCCTGGACGGAGGGCACGGAGCAGCTGTGAGAGGGCTCTGAAAGTAGGGGGCGGGAGGAGCAGGCACATTGGGGGAGGAGACCAGAAATCCAAGTGCCACGACTCTGGGTGTGAGTTTCCTGTTTCTCCCCCTCTGGCATCACCTGGCAGAGACCCAGAACCCAGCAGGGTTCTTACCAGTATGAACGGAAAGACCTTTTTTAGAAATTACATTTTTTATTGACTTCAGAGAGGAAAGGAGAAGGAGAGAGGAATAGAAACATCAGGGATGAGAGAGAATCATGGATCGGCTGCCTCCTGCACATCCCACGCTGGGGGTGGAGCCTGCAACCCGGGCCTGTGCCCTGACCTGGACTCTAACCTGGACGTCCTGGTTCATAGGTCGGCGCTCAACCACTGAGCCATGCCAGCCGGGCGTCAGAGAGATCTTTACGATAATTCCTCTTTCTCGCCCCGCTACCCCCCGAGGAGCAGGAAGGGGACTCTGGCATTCCCCGTGCGTGGGGAAATCGCTCTTCTTTTTCTGCTTCTTTTCATCCTTTCCCGTCCACCTGTCCTCAGAGCTGCCGGGCGCATAGCAGTGGGGTCTGGCCGTCATTAACCGGGAAGGTGGGGACCCTCCTCTCTGATGAGAGGCGCTGTGCTCCCGAGAGTATCCGGGTGACTTCCCTCTCCCCTCACACCGTTTGGCACCAGACCGAGGGGGTACGTGGCTGAGCAAGGAAACGTCAGATTTTCATAACACGATAATCAACATGCTGCACCATTACTCAGCGGATCCTGGTAAAGAGCCAGGCTGATCTCAGTTGTACAGGAAAGGACGATTCACAGTTGACAATGCAGAGGTGCCCCCGGTTAGAATGATTAAGCACACCCTTTAAATCAGCTATTGTAAGATGGCCCAAGAAGTATGCTCAAAACACTCATGAAAAGAGTGGGAAAGGAGAGTGGAAAGGAATAGGAGATAATATAATGTAAAACCACCTGGGGATTTTAGAACTGAAATATTTAATATAAAAGTATATGGGTGTGCTCAATAACAGAATGGAGAGAAATGGAGTCCGTGGACTTGAAGACAGATGAATAGAAATTATCCAGTCTCAGCAACAGAGAATAAAAGATTTAAAAAAAGTAAACAGACACTCAGTGTATGGGCCAATGCCAAAGATATCTAACGTTTGTGTCATTAAAGCTCTGGTGTGATTTGAAAAAGTATGAAGAAATAATGGCTGAAACTTCCTAAATTTAGTAAAAGATGTAAACTTCCAGATCCAAGAAGCCCAACAAATCCCAAACAAGATAATAAAGAAATCCATACCCAGACCCACCAGAAACTGCTGAAAACTAAAAGGAGAGAAATCCTGAAAGCAGTCAGAGAAAAATGATACAGAACATACAGTAGAACAAGTTGAATGACTGAGGATTTTTTATTTAAAAACCACGAAGACCAGTATGAGGTGGAACAATATTTTGAAAGTATCTAGTGAACATATCTTTCAGATAAGAAGGAGGAATAATGTCATTTTCAAATAAAATAAAACAAAAAGTAGTTGACTGCCAGAAGTTCTACTCTAAAAGAAATGCTGATGGACAGAAATCAGCCAGAGGAAAACTTGGAGCATCAGGAATGAAAGAAAAGCAAGAGGGGTAAATATTTAGATAAATGTAATCAACCATTCTTCTCTTTGTATAATGATGGAAAACAAATAGAACATAATGGAGTTTCAGTATATAGATGTAATACATATGATTACTGTAAGATAGAGAGGAGGGTGAAGGGGCCAATATTGTGTAAGGGTTATCACTTGAGGGAGTAGAATGTTAATTCTAAGTAGACTGAAAATTTAAGTAGGAATACTGAAATGCTTAAAACAACACATAAAAACACTATGCAAAGAAATATGTTAAAGGCTAAATAGATCGATAAAAATTGAATACGAAAAAATGCCCAGTTAATCCAAGTGAAAGTAGGAAAAGGAAAACAGAAACAACATGATGGCAGAAACATTAAGAAAAAATAAGAAAATGGTAGATTTAAAGCCCAACATTTAAAAACTACATTGAATATAAGCTATCTAAACATACCAAAAACAGTGATCAGAATGGATTTTTTTTTCATGACAAAAGGATATGTTTTCTACAAATAGTACATTTTAGATATGGTGAAATGAACAGGCTGTAAGTACGAAAGGTAAAAAGATACACCACGCCAACATTAATTAGAAGAAAGCTTGAGGAGCCATGCCAATGTCAGAAAAGGTGGTCTTCAGAGAAAGAAAGATTCTTAGGGAGTAAGAGGATCATTAATAAAATAAATGGATAAGTTCGCTAAGATGTCATTAAAGGAATGTATGTACCTCTTACACTGTATACAAAAATCGACTCAAAATGCAATTAAAGATGTAAACCTAAGACCCAAAACGATAAAACTCTTAGAAGAAAATGTAGACAGAAAGCTTCACGACGCTGGTCTTGGCAACGATTTCAATGTTTGTCACTGGGTCTGACACCACAAGTACAGGCAACCATAGCAACATTAGACAAACAGGACTCCATTGCACTAAAAAGCTTTCACACAGCAAGGCAAGAACCAACAGTAAAAATACCACATGTAGAAAGGGAGAGAATAAACCATGTACATAGTAAAAAGTTAATTTCTAAAACAGGGAATTCCTATAACTCAATAGCAAAAATACAATAAAACAAAACCTCCAACACTAATAACCTGGTTTAAAAATGGGCTGGTGTGAATAGAGATTTCTCCAAAGACAGACAAATGGTCAATGGGTATGTGCAAAGGTGCTCAACATCACTCATCATCGAGGAATGCGAATACAAATCACAGTGAGATAACGCCTCAGACCCCTTAGGATAGCTATTACCAACCAGCCAACAAACAAACAAACCAGAGAGAAAAAGATGACAAGTGTTGGCAAGGAGGTGGAGAATTGGAAACCGTAGTGCACTGTGGGTGGGGCTGCAAGATGATGCAGCTGCTGCAGAAAACAGTATAAAGATTTCTCCAAACATTAAAAATAGAGCTACTCGATGGCAGAAATCCCACTTCTGAGGGTTTTCCAAACGAATGGGAAGCAGGGTCTTGAAGAGATATCAGCACTCCCGTGTTCCTTCGGTGCTATTCACAACAGTCCCTGATGTGTGGATGGATAAGGAAGATGTGGCATGTACCTACAATGACACATTTTGAGCCTTAAACAAGGAAGAAAGCGTGCCATATGAAGAATACTGCAGGATCCCGCCTATGAGATATGTAAAAGGTCAGACTCACAGAGGTAAGGAGTAGGATGGTGGCTGCCAGGGACAGTGGGGAGGGGAAAGCAGGTGCTCATCAACCAGCGTAAACTTTCAGTCATACAAGATGAGTAAGTTCCAGAGCTCTGATGCACAGCATTGTACCTGTAGATGACAATACCGTATTCTACACTTAAAACTCTGTTAAGAGCCCAAACCGGTTTGGCTCAGTGGATAGAGCATTGGCCTGCGGACTGAAGGGTCCCAGATTCGATTCCAGTCAAGGGCATGTACCTTGGTTGTGGGCACATCCCCAGTGGGGGGCATGCAGGAGGCAGCTGATGGATGTCTGTCTCTCATCGATGTTTCTAACTTTCTATCCCTCTCCTTTCCTCTCTGTGAAAAATCAATAAAATATTAAAAAAAGAGATCTGTTAAGAGGATAGACGTCATGTTAAGTGTTCTTATAAATAACTAGAGGCCCGATGCATGGAATTCGTGCAAGGTAGGATTTCCTTCCCCCAGCTACTGGGACTGGCTTCCCTCGCTGCCCTGGCTTTGTCCCAAAGGATGCATATTATGCTTTTATTATTCTAGATTATTTTCAAAAAAGAGTATGTTAAAAGTATATGTTAACAACAAAGCTTCAAGGTATGAGGCAAAATAGAACTGAAAGGAGAAATGAATGATTATAGTTGGGGACTTCAACAAGTCTTAGTAAGTGATAAAACAAATAGGTAGAAAAACACAAAAATATGGGAAAATTGAACAACATTCTCAACCAACTAAATCGAATTGACCTTGTTTAAAGTTTTAAAAAATACATTTTTTATTATTAAATTTATTGGGGTGACATTGGTCACCAATATCATATAGTATGAATTGACTTTTATAAAATATTCATCCTCAAAATAGCAGAAGATACATTTCTTTTAAATCCTCAGAGAACATTCACAAAGACAGATGAGCTATTGCGACATATAACAAACCTAAAAGCAGTTAAAAGAATTGGAATCATTCAAAGTATGTTATCTTACCACAATGGAATTTAACTAGAAGTCAACAACAGAAAGATAACATAAATCCCCAAATACTAGGAAATTAAACAGCATGCTTCTAAGTAATCCAGGGATCAAAGAGGAAGTTTCAGGGAAAGTAGAAAGTATTTTGAGATGAACAGAAATGAAAATAGAACATACCACAATTCATACGAAGCAGACAAAGCAGCTTAAAGAGAAATGTATAGATTAAATGCTTATGTTAGGGAAGAAAAAAGATCTGTAGTGAACAGTCTAAGCCTTCACCTCAAGAAACTAAAAGCAGAAGAGCAAAATAAACCCAAAGCAAGCAGAAGGAAAGAAAGAATGAGTAGATATCAATGAATTTGAAAACAAAATTAATGGAGAAAACCAATGAAGTTAAAAGCCGATCCTTTAAAAAGAGAAAGAAAATTCATACAAGGAAAATAAGAAATAAAAAATTATGAATATTAGGTGTTAAAGAGGGCTTATCCTACAGACTCCACAAACACTGAAAATGTAATAAGCGAATGCTTATTATAAATTATTCAATTTATAAATTCAGCAATTTAGATGAAATGGACCAAATCCTAGAAAGAACATCTTGTCAAAACTCCGCAAGAAGCGACAGATGACCGAAAGAATTCTATACATTTAAATACGTTTAACTTAGAGTTAATATTTTTTACCCCAAGATTCCCAAACCCCAAAACGCCAGGTTTAGATAGTTTCACTGAAGAATTCGACCAAAATGTTTGGGAAGAAATACCACCAATTCGACGCGATCTTTTCTAGAAACTAGAAGAGGAGGCAACACTTCCCAACTCATTTTATGAAACCAGCATTATCCTTATGTCCAGACCAGACAGAGTACAATAAAAAACAAAAAACAACACTCATAAGCATACTAGTAGATGCAAAAACCTCTCCCAAAATATTAGCAAGTTGAACCCAGCAATATATAAAAAATAATAATAAACCCCAATCAATTGGGGATTAGGCCTGGAATGCAAAGCTAATTCAGCATTTGAAAATCAATTGATGGAATCCACCATATTAACCTACTACAGAAGAAAAATCACAGAATAGTATCAATTGATTCAGAAAAAGCAATGGATAAAATTCTACATACACTCATTCTCCCATGCTTTCCTGAAGTTTCCTTACACTTTAATGTCAAAACTTCACCTTGACAGTCTGTCTTGTTAGCTGAAAACTCACTTTACCTCCATCGTTTTCTTGCTTGTCTTGTGTGGGCATTGATTAGAAGGACGAAGGGCAGGAGAACGGTTTATACCGCAGCGAATGCCGTGTGAAGAGTGGACACCTGCCTGCTTCATTGGGAATATCTACCCAGAGAAGCGTTAGAGTTTAATTTCCTTCTAGTACGTTCTGCAAGGCCTTGTGGAGCAATGGAATCCTGTCTGCCCTGAGAGTCAGGGCACCTGGGTGCTGGTCTGGCTCTGGGACCAGCTCTTGCAGCAAAGTCAGCTTCCCATCGGACCGTAGGCTGACCCTCGGTCAGATCATAATTCACTAGGCCCCAGGCCTGATGTACGAAGTTCGTGCCAGGGGCGGGCTCTCGCAGTGCGGCTGCCTCGAGGCCCCGCCCACTGGTCTTTCTGGAAGGTCATTCATTCCTCGGTTGTCTGGTCTCATTAACATATTAGTTCTTTATTCTATGGGGTGACTTTCAGTATCTCCTGCAGCTCTAAAATGTCATTATTCTGTGGTCCCCATCCTAGGAGGATTGATCTGATCCGGAGACATTTGAGCATTTTAGTGAGTAAAAAACACAGAACCGCCCCGTCTTTCACTCTGTGTTCATACCGATGCCCTCTGACATTTGTAGGGAAACCACGTGTAGTTGGTCTTTGCATCCGATTCAGCTTTAATTACAATGATTCCTTCCTCCATAACAGAAATGCACTTGACCGAGTAAATCCTGGGCAAGAACGGCCTTGAGAACCCTGGGACCCTCTGTGTTTATGAACCCACTGCCATTGAATTTTTAACGGGCGCCTTTTGGTCAGCTTGTGGGCAGCCAGAGAAGCCTGATCAGTGCTTGGTGCCCGGGTTCTGTTCAGAGGATTTCTCCTCCCTCTGTTCCTCACCTTGAACCACTGCTCTACCCCGGGCACTACTCCGAGGGCCAGCTCTCCCCGGGGCACCGACCGTCGTGGGGTAGATTATGGGCAAGGACTTGAGGAAGTGAGTTTCTGCTAGCGTCCCAATAGAACATGCTGGAAATTTTGGACAGTTCCTTTGTGAAACAGAAGCGCACTTCCTCGGTTATCAGGCAGAGGGGGTTCCACAGTTTCTCAGCTCCCCCAGGATGGGGGGCGGCCACCGTGTAGGGTGACACCAGAGAGGCGCACTGGCTCTGGTGAGTCCAGGGCCGGTGGGAGGAGGTGCGGGGGACGGGCTAAGTCCCGGGGTTCAGAGAGGATGTGCTGCTGGCGGGGTTTAGCCTGGGGAGGGGGAGGTTTGGGCGAGTCTTGCCCAGAAGTCCCTTATGGTTTTGCTCTTCCTGGCAGCTCGGAGTCCCGCCTTTCTCTGGTTTGATGTGATGGCTGACATCTCCATCACATTCTCTCCTCCCCACCCCCACCCCTCTCCTCCCGGGAGGTTCCTGTTCTTTCTTGTACTCCGAGTGGAGGCAGAGCGCGTTCTCTCCTGTGTGTGTGTGTGTGTGTGTGTGTGTGTGCATGTGTGTGCGTTTGTGTCTAACTGTGTGTGTGTCTCTGTGTGTGTGTCTAAGTGTGTATGTGTGTGTCTAAGTGTGTGTGTGTCTAAGTGTGTGTGTGTGTGTGTGTGTCTAAGTGTGTGTGTGTCTGTGTGTGTGTGTCTAAGTGTGCGTGTGTGTGTCTAACTGTGTGTGTGTGTGTGTGCGTGTAAATACATGTGCACGTGCCTGTGCGGGTTGCTCAGCGCGGAGCGGTGGTGGGCGGGGTGCCAGCAGTGCAGGGACGCTTTTCTTGAGATGGGCGCTGGCTTTTTATTTTATTTTGCCTCACGGAGTCGGAGGAGGCAGCAGCGATGTAAAAAGCATGAATCACACCGCGTGGCTGTGGGTTGTGCTGTGCGCTCAGGAGAGCCTCCCGCGGAGCGCGAGTCCCTGACACAGTGACCTCGTTCCCGGCGCTGCCTCCCCGGCCCGCAGCGGCCTCTGCGGCGAGGCTGTGAGGCTGCGAGGCTGCGAGGCTGCGGGCCGGGCCGCGGTGAGGCCGGGCTTGCAGGGACTTGCAGGCGACGGGAATTTATGGCAGAGGCCTCGCCGCAGCTCAGCGTGGATCCGGGGACATAGAATGAAGGGCCTGGCACACGGGAGGGAGAGCCGCCCTCTGTGACAATGAAAAGCCAGGAGAGAGAGAGAGAGAGAGAGAGAGAGAGAGAGAGAGAGAGAGAATGTGTCCGATTTATAATTACAAACTGGTGAGTCTATGACGCTAGATCAATTTCAATGTGTGTGTTTTCTTCAAGCGTCTGGAGGTATGTGCCCCTTTCCCTGTTTTAATGATTTTAAAATAAAAAAAAAGAGTTGGTGCTGATGCATGCGAGGCGTCCTGGGCCCCTGCAGAGGCGGCCGTGCCCGAAGCCCCGGCCCGCCCCCCCCCCCCCGCCCCCCGGCCCCGCCGCGCACAAAGGAGCCCGCACCGGGCCGGTGGCCGCTCGGAGCGCAGCGGTGACTCACCGCTCACAAAGGATTGTGGGCCGGGCAGCGAGGAGGCGCCACTGGTCCCTCCCTGTGACTTCACGGAAGAGGAGTGACACTGCAGCTTCCCGAGGCCCTGCAGTGGGAGGCGGGCTCGGTGCACTGGCTGTGAGCGGGGGGCGGTGGGGGGAAACCGGCCGGGGGCAGCCGCCCGCCGAGCCGGGCACATGGGATACCAGGACAAAGGATTGCCCCTAAAATGGTCCCCCGCCACGTCCCGGGGCCAGGCCTTTGTCAGGGGCTTTAGAGCTGAACTGGTGCCGTTCTCTGGAGCCCTGGCTTTCGGGAAGAGCCGCGGGCCCAGAGCCTGCGCTGTAACATAGACCCACTCGGGTAAAGTGCCCGCTCCCGCCGCCGTGCCCACGGCCGCCAGCCTGGGACGCTCGTTTCGGAGGTTGTGACGTGCACGTTCACTCTTCCTTCTTATTCCAGATTCTAGGACGTCCGTCTCTGTCACTGGCTCCTTCCTGTGCATGCACGCAAACCCCCAGCACGCGCCAGGCTTTAGCACCGCCGCTGCGGGGGATGGAGCCAGTCCAGAACGGGCAAAGGGCCAGGTAGTCGCCCGCTTTTCCTGCGAGAGGGGTTGTGTGCGGAGAAATGCGGTCCCATGTCTGCCTGCCGCCCCTCCGCGGAGGTGCCCTGTCCTCTGAGAAGCGGGCTCACTGTCCCAGTCTCCGCAGCCTCGGGCTCGAGCCATCCCGGTGCCCGGTGCCCCCGGAGGAGGCTGCCCTCCAGGGGCGGCCTGGCCAGCGTGGGGTGTTTCCGGAGCATCAGCTCAGAGCGGGGAGCCAGGCAGCGCCAGGAGCTCCACCCAGGAAAGGATTGAACTGCTCCAGGTCCCCGTCAGCGTCTCCTCGCCTCACTCCTCCGGTGGGGCCTCCGGGAGATGCTCTGTGAAATGTTTCTCCTCCGTGAACCTGGCCTGCGATGGGAGGCGTTGCCCGGCCTGGTACCTGCTCCCACGGCACTGAAACCCCGAGAGCCTGTCCCTCTGCGGTGGGTTCCGACCTCCCCCGTCTCCCGGAGGCTGCTCCCACCGGGAGGGAGGAGGCGTGCCCGGCCGGCCATGGCGGGCTGTTTTCTGACAGTCTCCGTGGGCTTTCCTCACAAAGGCTTTTTTATTTAAAAACAGTTTTTTTTTAATAGTGAGATGCTCAGGTTGGGTCCTCAAAAGTGGAAGACAGGCCCCCACTTCCAAAGTGAAACCGCACATCCAGAAGCACGGTTACCGCCCCATCACGTGTGTAGCTTCGGCCCTTTTTTATTAAAGCGTTTGTGAGAGTGTGAAATCCCTCGTGTGATCCTGTATAATAAAAGGCTAATATGCAGATTGTCCCCTCGATCCAAGAATTCCACTGGGAGTTCGACCCGGGGGCAGGGCCAGCTGGTCAACTGCCCACAGCCCCTCCCATTAGCCAGCCCCCATTACCCCCTCCATCAGGAGAGGAGCCGGCCAACCTCCCATGTCTCCTTCCCCTACCACCACCACCCTGGGCCCAGCCCCATCAGCCCCTATTGGGGTGGGTTGGCCGGATGCCCCCCTCCTGCACGATTTCACGCACCGGGCCTCTAGTTCTAATAACGAGAACGTGGGAAAAGGAGGCAGGCTGTGTGTTGGCTGGGCTCCGTGAACATCGCTCTTCTCTCTGTCCTCACGTCCCTCCCACAACCCACCCTCCCGGGGGGCAGGGAAGCTCCGCCCTCCCTGTGGCCCCCGACGCTCTTCTTTGGGGAGCCGTTGTGGGCATCTCAGAGCATGCTGAGGGTGTCGGAAGTTTCAAAGGATGTTTGGTCCGGAAAATCACACGCATAATACGTTGAGACTCTCCTATATAATAAAAGGCTAATATGCATAGCAACCGGTTGCTGTGACACCCACTGACTGCAAGAGCTGCCCCCTGCTGGTCAGTGCACTCCACAGGGGGAACGCCACTCAGTCAGAAGCCTGGGGCTCCTGGACTGCAAGAGGGTGCGGCTGGGCTGAGGGACCCCCCCCCCACCCAGGTGCACATATTTTGTGCACTGGGCCTTTAATGATTATGTAATGGCCCCTCACTCATCGATTCTACTCATAATTGTATGCTCTGCCCCCTGAAAGGGCCTCACTACCTGCAAGAGGCATAGGAAGGGAAAGTGTGTTTTCTTTAGAAACAACTTTTAAAAATTATCATAGTGGACTGTTTCTTCCACACAGAGCTCTCCTTGGTTACTCCAACTGGACGTCTCTTTTCAGTCTTATTATGGCATTCATTTCTATGTGTGTATCTCTGTGTGTGTGTTTGTGTGTATGTCTGTGTGTGTGTGTGTGTATCTCTGTGTGTGTGTGCACATATATACTTATTTCCCCAAAAATGTATATATTGTAACAGCTGATAGCTCAATTTTGAAAATGAAATGTATTTTAATAAACCCTGCCTTTATAATTATTCAAAGTATGTGTATACATTTTGGGGACCATATATATATATATGTATATATATATATATATACATACATATACACACACACACACACACATATATATATATAATTAAATATTAATAAATTTACATGACAATTGATTGGTCATTTATGTCTGTTCTTATTATATATCTTCTAAGGATATTTTAAACAGTATATGGAACACGTTACAATTGCTTGTATTCTCGCACATTTATATCCTGTTTCCCCACCTAAGTGCTAAGCTCATTGAAGGCAGGGATCAAGATTTTTGCTTTTGACCGCAATTCCCATCTCCTAGCGTTCCCTGCACCCGGAAGCCACTCAGTAAAGAGCTAATGAGGTTCCTTTGCCACGGAGGTGGGGCTGGTCTGTGTTGTTCACGCGAAGAGTCTTGGGGGAGGGAGGCGTGCAGGGTTGGCCTCGGGAGTTCTGCCTGTGACTTAGGAAGGAGGCTCGTTCTACCTGAGACAGACGGGGCACGGACAGTGCCCCCTGCCGCTCAGTGAGGGTTGTTATTTTGAGGAAAATGGAAAGATGAGACCTTAGCTGTGGACATGGATTATGGTTTCCTTCATTAGGAAGAATAATATCACTGCACAAGCCACCCTGAAGTCGGGAGTGTGCGTAATTCTGAAAGTTGGCGTGGGAGATTTTTCTTCAATCCTACAAGGCATTTTCCTTAGAAGAGAGAACCAACATGACTATTCGCGTCTCAGGTTGCTTCAGAAATGACTGAATTCCTAGTGCGTTGGTCTGTAGTGCTTACTGAAACGCTGAGTTTCCCTTTTCATTTTTAGGTAAAAGTTTGGCCCAGCCAACATTTTGAAAGAGACCAACTTTCTTTGATTTTTTTTACATTCTTATAACTCTTTATTCATATTTTGCCTCTATCCCATAGTGCCCTTCTCTCTCCAAAGTCCCTATGCAATGGATGTTTCTCATTTGCTTTTAAGACCATTTTCTCCCTACCCAGTAATACATCCCAAATGCTGTCTGTTTATATATATTATAAATATTAACGTTTCTGCCTCCCAGTCAAAATACTCCCTCCACTCGGTGCACATGCCCGCAGATAAGAATCAAGCGGTGAGCAATCAGACTAAACGAGCTAATTCTAGTGGGACAAAGACCACTGCCTTCTTAGCCTTTCCCACAGAAGTGCCTGCTTTAAAAAAAAAAATGTATTCTTTTTTTTAAGACCAGATGCTTTCCCTATTTGTAGAAATTAAAACACCGTATCAGAGTATATTGAGTAAATTCAGATCGGCTCGGGGAAGACAGTTTTAATACGAACTGCCACTTATAAAATATTTACTAGGGCTCAGGGACAGTGTAGGCAGTCACAGCCATTAATTACGTCATGGAATCCCCTCGGTGACGCTATGAAGTTAACATCCCTGCGTATATACTTTATAAAGGAAGAAATCAAAACCCCAAAAATTCGTTTGCCAAAACTCGCACAACTACCGAGGAGCAGAAGTGGGCTCCGAACCCAAGGTTTCGACGCAAAGTCCATGGCCTCTGGCACAGGCCCGTGGTGCTGGATGGTGGAGAGAAAAGTTACTTCTTGGCGCAGTGAGTTGGGAGTTGTCTGTGTACTCGTTCACCCGTGTACCACGGTGTAGATCTTTCATTGCAACCTCTGTGGCCGTCGGAAGGGCTGGCGGGGTGTTCAGCTGTTGGGGAGTCAGCAGCAGCCATCCCGTGTGATTTTGTTGTAATTTGGGGACCATCAACATGCACATATTGGAACTGTATTAATGAGGCCTTTTTGTGCGGTTCCGATTGTATTTTATAGAATTCAGTCACAGTAACATTGCGATCCTTAAACCGATGAGGCAAAGGAGACACGATTTTGAGAAACGGGGGTGGCGATTCTAACTTACAAAGAGGGGACATGGGGTGACCCCTGATTCGAGATGGATTTGCTCACCAGCGTTGAGAAGCACCGTCTGTGGGAATCGGAGCCTCTAATGCAGTGGTTTTCAACCTTCCTCAGGCCGCGACCCTTGCATACAGTTCCTCATGTGGTGGTGACCCCCAACCATGACATTTTGCTACTGAGATGCATCGTGATGCAAATATCTGCATTTTCCGATGGTCTTAGGCGTCCCCTGTGAAAGGGTCATTCGACCCCCAAAGGGGTCGCGACCCACAGGTTGAGAACCGCTGCTCTAAGGTGTTGCTAGTGTGAGGCTGGGTTCGGATACCCAGGGGAGGTGGGAGAGACGTAACATAGGAACGGAGGGCCCATCTACACGGTGCCTTTTCCTAAAGTCAAGGCAGACCTGCGTTCCGCAGGAACTTGGCCGCCATTACATGAATCTGAGAGACCTTGTGCCGTGTTGTCCGCGAGGACTGGCTTTTCATCATGATGGCGTCCTTGGTGGTAACTGGCTTAACTTAGTCCTGGATGAGGGACCGGAGAGCGAGGTGGAAGCTGGCGGTGGAAACATCTTGGTAGTTAGCCGGGCCTTACCTCGCCCTGTCTGTGTGTGTGGTACCTGTTTGTGCAACAGACTAGCGCCTGCTCTGTGTCTGGTTCTCTGCTAGGTTTGATTCCAGACACATGTCCCACCCAGGTTGTAATGTGGAACCCTAGCAAAGGTTTGAAGCATGCAACCTTTGTTTTCAGTCCTCAGCTGAAGATATGTTTTTATTGAATTTAGAGAGAGGGGGAGGGAAGGAGAGAGGAGAGAGAGAGAGAGAGAGAGAGAGAGAGAGAGAGAGAGAGAAGAGAGAGAGAGAGAGAGAAGAAAATTGATGTGAGAGGGAAACATCAATCAGTTGCCACCCCTATGTGTCCTGACCAGGCATTGAACCCTCAACCTCGGTATGCGCCCTGACCGGGAATCCAACCTGCAACCTTTTGCTGCAGGCGACCATGCTCCAGCCAGCGGAGCCACCCAGCAGGGGCTGAGGCACGTGACCTTAATTTAAGCCGCAAATCTATTGCAGTAGCGGAAGGGTCCAGCGTGGTCGCTGTTCATTAGAGGGGATGTCAGTTAGCATCCTCGTGGCGGTGGAGGCGGCCAGGTCTCAGCCATCACTGTCCATTGCCTGCCCTGCTTTCCCCGATCCTCCGCGTTTTCTGGCTCGTCTGCCGCTGCTTATTAAAGGAAGCCCGCAGACCGGGGAAGACGAGAGTCCCTTTTGTGAACCAACAAGCCGATGGATTTGTCATTTCTCCCGGCTGCGTTAGACACCTCTCCGCCGGAGGCCGAAAGCACAGCCCGTTTGCGTGTGTGCGAGCGTGTCACCTCGCTGGCTCTGGGGTAACCCTGCTGTCATCAGACGCTCCTGAGTGTGTCAGAGCTCACAATGGCTACCCCTGACTTCTTAGGTCAATTGTCCTTCGAATTAAAATCACTTACTCAAATAGTAGCTGAGGAACGGGGACCTTCTTTAAAAGACCCGTCCAGTGTTGAAATACAACATTCACCAGCTTTAGAGAAGCTCTTGCAGAATTTGTAAATATTCTGAAATTCCTTTTCGTGTCAACTTTCCCTCCCTTGCCAAACCGGTTTGGCTCAGTGGAGATAGAGCATCGGCCTGTGGACTGAAAGGTCCCAGGTTCGATTCCGGTCAAGGGCATGGACCTTGGTGGCGGGCACATCCCCAGCAGGAAGCGTGCAAGAGGCGGCTGATGAATGTCTCTCTCTCATCTATGTCTCTCCCTTCCTCTCTGTAAAAAAAATCAATAAAATATATTTTAAAAAAAATTTCCCTCCCTTGACTTTTGCATGAGGGCTCAGCCTTCAGTTTCTGAAACGGGTGGCATTTAAACCGAGCTTACCGTACATGGGCACAGCGTGCCTTCTTTCAATGGCGGCTTCTTTGAGATTTCCAATGCCGGCATCGGAAAGCCGAGCCCCGTCCTCTGCTTTTGCAGGAGAGGCAGCAGCAGCAGCGGGCTCCTGGGCCCCATAGGCTCTGCCCCCCAAAAAGGCCTCGCCCGCCTGCACAAGGCCTGGGGAGGGGGCGCGTGTTTTCTTTAGAACAACTTCTCAAAATTATCGCCTGTGAAAGGAAACCGAAGCACATGGCTACATAAAACCCGGGCAATAAATGGCCCGACGCTGTAGAACACGCGGTCTGTCTGATGCTCTGCATCGGAGACGCTGTTTGCTTAACCCCGTGCGCTCACGCCTGCCCGGGCCCCTGGGTCCTGAAGGGAAGACGCGGCCCAGGCGGCTGTATGGCCGGTTTGTGGAGAGGCATAGAGTTGTATTGTCGCCGTGCGCCTGTACCTTTTACAAGCGAGTTGGACCGGCTTTACGGGCCGCGGTATCAGCTCCATGTGGTAATTTTACGGGCGCCTGTAATTGTAAGCTCGGTGTTAATTTTGGCAGCTCCGCGGGCAGAAACAGGCTCACGTGGGTCCCGGGGAGCCAAGCGGAACGGGACTTGGCTTTGGAAAGAGTCCATGCCGGGGCCTTTCTCAGAGGGAAAGACGAACAGCCCTCTGCTTTGCTGTTCTTTTTTTTTTTAATATATTTTACTGTTTTTTTACAGAGAGGAATAGAAAGTCAGAAACATCGATGAGAGAGAGACATCGATCAGCTGCCTCCCGCATGCCCCCTATTCCAAGCAAGGTACATGCCCTCGACCAGAATCGAACATGGGACCTTTCAGTCCACAGGCCGACGCTCTATCCACTGAGCCAAACCGGTCTCGGCTTTGCTGTTCCTTTTAAAATCCAAGCCCACGTGCTCAGACCGGATGGGCACGAAAACAGTGTCTCCTGCCGAAACCGGTGTGGCTCAGCGGATAGAGCGTCAGCCTGCGGACTGAAAGGTCCCAGGTTCGATTCCAGTCAAGGGCATGTACCTTTGTTGTGAGCATATCCACAGTAGGGAGCGTGCAGGAGGCAGCTGATGGATTTTTCTCTCTCCCTCTCCCTTCCTCTCTGTAAAAAAAAATAAAAATCAATAAAATATAAAACAAAAACAAAAACCACAGTGTCTCCTGCGAGACAGAGACGGAGTTCTGCCTGAGGTTCTTCGGCCCGGGTTGCGCTGCCTCGGTGGGGAATCTGAGCATGTGGGCCCGAAGGAATGTTTGAAATCTTGTCCTCTATGCTGTCACCTCACGGATGAGGAGCTGGGCCCAAGGGGGTGGCTGTGTTTGGTTGTAAGAGACGGGGCCCCTTTCACGGTATCCCCCGAACCTCCCCGTTACACATCTGGTCCTTTGCAGAGGTACACTCGTAAGCATCAGCTTCATTAGGATCACGGGTCACTGTTCGATCCGGAGGCCAGAACACGTGGGCATTTATGATGGGAAATAGTCCTCGGCGATAAACAGAGACGTGGGGGTGCTTGTTCCAGTAAAACCAGATTCCTGGAAGAAGGCTGACCGGGAAGATGGCTGTCGTCGTACTTTAAGGTTGCCATGTGTTACGCCGTAGTTCCTTACGTGTTAGTCTGTGGATGCTCACTTTCCACGGAAGGAGATAGAGTGTGTTTGCTCTTGTGCACGTGTCTTTTGGAAAGCTGGGGTGTCTCCTGGGAGGGGATGAATGAGAGTTGGAAGCCACATCTTCTTAGAAGGAGTCGTGCTGCCCTCCCTCATAGGCAGAGGTCCGGTCCAGAGAACCCAAGTTCATGACCGACAGAGAACATGGGGTTCATCCTGTTACAGGATGGCGTGCGGAGTCCCCCGCCCCAAAGAGAGCCAAGATTGAGACATTGTGGGAACCTGACTACCTCCGGGTATTGTTGGGGCGATAGTAAGCACTCAGCCGGAACCAGTGTGGCTCAATGGATAGATCATCGGCCTGCAGATTGAAAGGTCCCAGGTTCAATTCTAGTCAGGGGCATGGACCTTGGTTGCAGGCACATCCCCAGTGGGGGGGCGTGTGGGAGGCAGCTGATCGATGTTTCTAACTTTCTATCCCTCTCCCTTCCTCTCTGTAAAAAATCAATAAAATACATTTAAAAAAAATAAGCACTCAGAGATAGTTCTTCAGAGGGTGAATTATGTGGGAGAGAATTTTTTTTTTTTTAAAGAATTCAGGCTGAAGGAACTGGCCAGAGCTGATGGGAGAGTGCACAGAGGGTGTGAGTAGTGAAATGTATGCAGGGGAGGAAGCTGTTTCTGAGACAGGCAGCCTGTGCCTGATTCGTGCCGGTCGTCCGGACCCTCCTGTCCGTTGCCGGGGTGACGGTAAGAGTCACCGGCTTGTCCCCCACCGTCGCACAGGGTGGTTTTCTGACACAACATGTCCTGTAATGCCTCTGTGTGAGCACATACACCGCTTCCTCCTGAGCATCGAGAGTAAGATCAGAGCCTCTGGTCCACCCGGATCTGGTTCTGTTTCCTCTCACCTCCGGCCCGCCCTGCGGTGCCACCATTCGCCCGGCACCCCCGGGCTAGGCACGCTGCGTGCTCTACACGGCTCTCCCGCCTCCATCCTCCACCCCATCATTACCACTGGGCAGGTTTCTCCCAGTCCTCGTGTGTCCCCTCGAGCCTCAGATCAGTGGTTCTCAACCTTCCTAATGCCGGGACCCTTTAATACAGCTCCTCATGTGGTGGTGACCCCCAACCATAAAATTATTTTCTTTGCTACTTCCTAACAGTAATTTTGCTACTGTTGTGAATCGTAATGTAAATATCTGTGTTTTCTGATGGTCTTAGGCGACCCCTGTGATGGGTTGATTGACCCCCCAAAGGGGTCTCGACCCACAGGTTGAGAACCGCTGCCTTAGATGAAAGCAGTCTCCAGTGCTCACCGAGGTCCGTTATATCCGATGTTCAGTGCTCTCACTAGCCACGGCGTCTCCTTCCGATGGTAGCATTCCCACGTCTTCCCGCGTCTTAAATTCACTTACCGGGAATGTATTGGGCGCTTTCTCCATCCAAGGCACCACTTGGCTTTATCTGAATCGTCCCGGATTTGACAGGCGTTCCCCGAGGACGGTGCCTGAATGGATGTTTGTAAGAAAATGAAGCTGGAATGAAACCTGTTTACCCCTTCTTGTTGGAACCATAGGGCAGCGGAGTCGCAATTTAGAAAGAATTTGTTAGCTTTGCAAAGCAGCTGGGAGTTTCTAGATGAGTTGTCTTTATGAACGCGTTCGGGACTAATTGTGACAGTGGAGAAACTTTCCCTATAAGTTATAGACAAGCAGCAACTCATAGTTTGTGCACAATATTGGTAGTTTCTTTAGATGCTGATGACCGGCAGTGTTTCAGCAACGTCTCGATATTCCCTTGCTTTCTTTGAGCATAAGTGTGGTGCAGTTGGAAGAATGTTCTAGTCGTATATTTTAACAATGACTAGTTGACTAATGAAGCAGGTCTGACATAGACCCATGGTAAACTGGAATGATGTGTTATGTTGCTTAAGAGATACCTATGATTTCTTTAATACAGATCTGCATGCATCACCTAGTATATAATTATGTTTCTATGGTAACTGCTCTGTTTGGGGGGTTATTATTATTAAAAAGGGGAGTCATAGAAATTGCATATAAGTTAGGAATATTTGATCTGTTAAATTTTGTTTGCTTTTCAGTTATTGAGCAAAAATATGTTAAGAAAATCAGAATCCTTAAAACACCCTGAGAAAGCCCTTGGATTATAATGTTTAAATGGATATTCATTCAGCGAACATTTATGGGGTGTCTGGTGTGAGCTCTGCGTTATTCTAGGCTCGGGGAATGTGGTGGGAACATGGCTCCTGTTTCCTGCTGTCCAGGAGCTTACGTTCTCGTGGGAGAGACAGACAGTACGCCGGGACACACACACACACACACACACACACTCACACACACACACACACACACACACACACACACACACACACACACACACACACACACACACACACACACACACACACACACACACTCACACACACACACACTCACACACACACACACACTCACACACACACACACACACACACTCACACACTCTCACTCAGAGTGAGGACGGCAGCTGGGTAACAGGCTGGTTCTGGTGCCAGTGTGTGTGGCTTTCCCACACCGCCAGGCAGTTCTCGGACCCCCGGTGGGGCGCGGTGGGGTGGTCCCGGGGTGAGCTGGCAGGCGCCGAACCTGCGGGCCACTGCGGGCCTGGCGAGGAGCTCCGATCTTCTAGGTGCAGTGGGCAGGCGCTGAGGGGACGTGTGCAGTGGGCAGGCACTGTGGGGACGTGTGCAGGGCAGTGGCGTGTGCTTTATGCTTTCCTGGAGGCCTGGTTGTTCCGTGAAGAAGAGAGCGTCGGGGCAGGAGGGAAAGCTGGTCACCAGCCGTTAGGACGAGCAAGGGACAGGATGGGCAAGGGAAGAGATGATGGCGGCTTGAGCAGGGATGGAGGAGAGGGAAGGGACAGGGATGGAGGAGAGGGAAGGGACAGGGATGGAGGAGAGGGAAGGGACAGGATGGAGGAGCGGGAAGGGACAGGGATGGAGGAGCGGGAAGGGACAGGGATGGAGGAGCGGGAAGGAACAGGATGGAGGAGAGGGAAGGGACAGGATGGAGGAGAGGGAAGGGACAGGGATGGAGGAGCGGGAAGGGACAGGATGGAAGAGAGGGAAGGGACAGGATGGAGGAGAGGGAAGGGACTCGGGATTGCTGATGGAGTGGGGGTGGGGAGGGAGTGCGTATTCACTTATCTCAGTGCAGCACCCAGATGAGATGACGTGGAGATAGTCACTCAGAGCCCCCAAATTCCATTTCGTCCAAGTGAAAAGTCCTTGCACGAATCCCGGATGAAAGCGGGGCTGAGTTTTTTCAAAGCAAATGCAAGCCAGACCCTGCGAGCGGGCTGCCTCTTGTATTTATTTGGCTGCAGTGAGTGCAGAGAAATTTGTCTCGGAGATGGCCTGTAAACTAAACATACAACTTCAGCTGATAGCAGAAGGGCAAATGCGGCCTGAACTAGTTAAGTTTGCGAGGAGTTCTTTCTTTTCTACAGAGAGATCAGGTTTCCCTGTAATGTACACAAAAATCAGAAGATAGACCTGCATGTTCAAAGCCGTAATTAGTAACTTGTATTTGTGATCTGAAATGTCCTTAATTATGAAGGCATCGCCTTTCAAATGGCACACAGATCAAAGGTCGGGGGGCGGGCTCTGATCGTCCCCTCTGCCTGCGGGCCTCCCCTCTCTTTCCTCTAATTCACAAAGTCATTCCAGACCACGTGGGGTCCACCGGCCATCCTGGCCACTCATCAAGGGCCCTGGCCTCGTGTCTGGGTGTCTGGTCCTCTCCTGGAGAAGGCGGAGGGAGAGAGGGGAGCCAGGACAGAGGCTGTGGCTGAGCTGCAGGCCGCCCGGGGGGAGGGGAGAGTTGAACAGGTGTGGCTCCCCACTCCCTCCCACCCGTCCATCAGCTGCCACCAGCCGCCACCAGTTCATCTTTCACACAGTAGGCTTTAGAGGGGGGGAGGGTTTTTTGTTTTTTTTTGCCAAGGGCCATTGGATATTTAGCACTTCATTCAGGAGCCATACAGAATTCTCAAATGAAAAGCCTGCTGTAGCCGAAACCGGTGTTGCTCAGTGGATAAAGCGTCGGCCTGCGGACTGAAGGGTCCCAGGTTCCATTCCGGTCAAGGGCATGTACCTTGGTTATGGGCACATCCCCAGTCAGGAGTGTGCAGGAGGCAGCTGATCGATGTTTCTCTTTCATCAATGTTTCTTACTCTCTATCCCTCTCCCTTCCTCTCTGTAAAAAATCAATAAAATATATTAAAAAATAATAATAAATAAAAGCCTGCTGTGTTTGGTCCAACATTCAATTAACTCACCCCTCGTGCTTTTGTGGGCCTTAAACGGCTCCTGGGCCAGATGTCCCCCCATCTCGCTGTAGAGTAAGATTTTGCTTCAATTCAGTGGTAAAACGAGTTCTTAAATATTTAAATCTGCTCATCTAGGGAGTAGCACACGTCCCCACTGAGGCGGTCCCTCCACATAACTGTCATCTCTGAATCCCCAATGGGAACGGAGCCTCACCAGCCCGTGGGTGACACTCACACCCACAGCACAGCCCGAACCCCTTGTCCGGCTCCCACCCCTGTTCCCGCAGCCGACATTTGCAGGACCCCCTCCGAGCCTTCTCTTTGGGGCACTTCCATCCCGGGGCCCCGCGTCGGTGGGTTCCTGGCTTCTGCGGGCATAACCTCTGCTGGCTGATCCTGTTTTGGATTTGAGTTCTCTCTCCCTCTGGTTTTGGGGGAAAATGTCTCACACGCTCCTCATACCCATCTGGCGAGAACGGCAGCTCAGCAGAGCTGATGGGGACTCCAAGGGATGCCGGAGAGAGGGGAGCAGTGATGTGAGCCAGGGTTGGGGGTGGGGCGGGGAGGCATGCAGGCCTCTGACCCTGAGATCGTGCCGCTGTGTCCGGTGCCCCTCATCCAGGCCCTGCCGCCCGGTGTCCCCCGTCACATCCTTTCCCCCTCCGCCCGTCACAGCGGGGTTCCGGTGGTTTCCCAAAGGGCCTCTGAGCTCCATCACACTGGGGTTGTGCTGGGCACAGCTCTAAGTGCCTGGCAGTGGGGGCTGCCTCCCCGCCCCCGGGTGCCCAGACTCCTTCCGGGAAGGTGTTGCTGAAGGCCACCGGCTGACCCGGTCTGGGTTCCGGCCGGCCGTGTGGCTCCCGAAGAGGGAACCATGCTTAGGAACCAGAGAGGAGAGGCTGCGTGAGGACACGCGGGGAAGAACCCAGCGCACAGACATGCTTCTCTGCGACGGCTTCCACCCTCTCTCTGTGGGCCTCTTTCAAGGGAAGCCTGCAGAACCCCGAAGTCTGACCCAGGAGGCCTGGGTGTCAGAGCTGACTTTCCTGCTCTCCCAGCCTCTCCCCCTCATGGGGGCTGGGAATTCTTGGAGCGGAACTCCGTGCCGCAGAGAAGAGATGCGGGCGTGAAGGCGTGCATTGCCCAGTGTCACCTCCTCCAGAGTCCGGCCAGGTAGCCCCTGGCTGCCAGGGTCGGCCTCCCCACTGACGCCGCTGCTAACCTGTGCAGAGGCCACAGCCCTTCCTGGATGTAATCTGCCTTCTCCTGCCCTCCAGCCCATGAGTTACCGGCCACCAGTCATCTTTCTGCTTCCCATCTGATGTCACTCCTTACATGGCCTCTCTGGCTCGCCATCCTCCTTAGGATGCAGGCCTTGGGCACTCAGCTCTTTCCTCTGCCTGTGCCTGCACCCCTGTGGGCCTTCTCCACTCCCCAGAAACACCTGCTGGTGGGATCTCCCACCCTCTTCCGCACCCCCCCTCTCAGCCAGACACACTCTTGCTTCAGCCCTAGATTCAGGCTACAGATCCTCCATAAAACCTCCCATTTCCTGCTTCTCAGACTCACCCCCCTCTCCCCTCTCTGCTCCAGAGTTGGGGTTCAGTTTCCTCTGGTGCACCTTGAACTTTGGTCTACGGATCTGTCTCCTCCACTTGAGTGGAAACTCCTTGAGGGCAGATGCCGGGGTTCTTTTCCCCGCCTTCCAAAGGGTTCAGCATTCTGGAGAAAGGGCTGCGCGTAGATTCAATAAGGAGTCCGTGGATGAAAGATAGTTTTGAAAGGCCTGGGAGGGTCAGAGGAGCTTTAGCTGAAGGACCTAGAAGACTCTCCTTATCTAAGGACCCCATGCTATTTATTAACACAACCTGTCCTGAGGCAAGGTGGAAATATACACTTCAAAGGGTACGGCATCAAAGGATACACAGAAACATTGTCAGTTTGGGGACGAGCCTACAGCTGTTCAAGTGTTTGGCCAACAGGAGGCAGTAAAATGCCCTGAGCTGCCTGGCAGTTAACCATCCTATTCAGGTTTGGGGGGAAGTGCCGTTTAGCCGTGTCCAACAGGTAAACTACATATGTGTCTCCCCCTTGTTGAACCCCCCAAGTCCCGGCGACCGTTTGACAGATCACATGCTGGAATTGGTTCCCAGCAGGCAGAGGTGTTTGCGGGGAGAGGCCTTCTTCACTTTCCCAAGCCCCCAGCGGGTGCCTGACCAGAAAGGCACTCACCGTGTGAGCGAATGAAGCCTGGTTACCGCAGAGGCAGCGTCCCGAAGGAGATGCCAGTTAGCAGACACTTCCGCTCCTCCAAGTTAATAAAAGCGGAGATGGGCCGAGACTGGTTTGGCTCAGTGGATAGAGCGTCGGCCTGCGGACTGAAAGGTCCCAGGTTCCATTCCGGTCGGGGGCATGTACCTTGGTTGTGGGCACATCTCCAGTGTGGGACGTGCAGGAGGCAGCTGATCGATGTCTCTCTCTCATCGATGTTTCTGACTTTCTATCCCTCTCCCTTCCTCTCTGTAAATTTCAATAAAATATATTAAAAAAAAAAAAAGCGGAGATGGGTGCTCTAAGCCTCCAGCCTGTTGGTGTCCACGCTTAAAGGCAGGTCTCGTGTGCCGAGGCCCCTGGAGAACCCACTGTTCTGTGGGAGTCTTTTCCCCGCAAGTGGACGGCCTGCACTTGTGTGAACAGCTCCAGGGTTTGATGTTGGCTGTGCTCACGTCACAGGGGCAGGTGTGGTCATGGTGTGTGTGTGTGTGTGTGTGAGGTGTGCGTGTGTGACAGGCGGCTGGCTCTTTCCACGACGGCTCACTCGAACACTGTCTTCCCGCAGGTGATGTGTCGCCCATCAGCATGTCCCCCATCAGCCAGTCGCAGTTTATCCCGCTCGGGGAGATCCTGTGCCTGGCCATCTCAGCCATGAACTCGGCGCGGAAACCCGTCACCCAGGAGGCCCTGATGGAGCACCTGACCACGTGCTTCCCAGGTAACGGGAGGAGCCGGGAGCGCGGGCGCGTGCTCTGGCCGCACCTGGGCTGTGCGGGACGCGTCCTCTCGTGTTCGGCTCTCACGGGGGAAAAAATCGTCGTCAGGAGTGACCGGAAAGTTTCCTTAGTTTTCTAATTAAACATTAAGGCCCCTGTGCTAACTTCCCAAATACTTCGCCTTCTTCGGCTGTAATGCTTCTTTAATTGGTGCCGGGCAAACGAAATTAAATCGGGACCCGTGAGGAATTCTGGCAAAAACTCCCGAGATCCCGTTGTTCAACCTTTGCAACACAGCCCTCTTTAAATACATGAACATCGTGGTCCTGGGAGCGAGTCAGGAACAACGGGAAATTTTAGTTCTAAGGGATTAAATGGGAGAGAGAGAAAGAGAGAGAGACAGAGAGAGAGAGAGAAAGAGACAGAGAGAGAGATTTGGCATGTACAGTGGTACCTCGAGATACGAGTTTAATTTGTTCCGTAACCTTGAGGCGTGGGAAACTATGAGACACTGGAGTCGCAGTAAACTGGTGGGTCCTGTGCAGCCGGCCGATCCGCGCGATGACTCCTATCTCAACTGTTGCTCATATTTCAAAGCAAAAATCGCTCGCTCGTCGGCTCGTATCTCAAAAATCTCATATGTTAGGGCACTCGTGTCTTGAGGTACCGCTGTATATGTCATGGCCTGATGAGTTGTAAGAATATGGCATTTGGTAAGTTAGTTAAGATCTCATTATGAAAGAAAAAATGAAGTGTTTTCTCTTAACTGTTATAAGAAGAAGACAGTAGCCCAGCTGCAGTGTGGGTGGCCTGGGCTGCCCCCCAGGGCTGGAAGGTCTGAGGAATGGGGAGGAGCTAAAAACCGGGGGGCCCCATCGCCAGGAGGCAGCAGTATGTTATCCCCTCTCCTCCAAATGTAAGTTCCTGCCAGAGTTGCCAAATCTCCGACTTCTTCAGGAGAATCTGGAAGTTCAGTGTTATGTGGCATCTCTGTGTCACCCTCAGTATTGGCCGTCGTGTGGGTGCAGGTTTTACCCTGGGCGTGCTGACGGCGCGCAGGCCCAGTAAAACACTTTATCGGGCCATCACCTGGTCAGCTTAATCTCTACCTTAATGGAAATAGAGCTTACTTACGTTAAGCACAGACGCTGCACATATTTTTCATTCAGCTGCCCAGAGACCTTAGTAAATACGGGGTGTCCCCAGGAAACGTATACGCACCTGGAATGCTCATGAAGTCAGTGTCTATTAGCATGCAGCTCATTTTCCACATTGAAAAGAATCCACAGGAATGAATAATGTTCTTGTCAGCGCCTGTTTTCAAACTGATGACCGTCCGGTCCGGGCGCTGCCGGTAACTCGAAGCAAGGGGATCGCAAGCATCAAGAATCGTTTCGTTCGGTATCTGTGTGCCCTCAACTCCTCGGCTGCTGGTTGTGTGCCATACACTTTGTCTTTTCTGTGTCTCCATGAAATACAGTCTAGAGGCACGTTAGAATAAATTTTGTTTGTTCAAAGCTTATTAGTCTGCCTTCACCCATTATTTCAAATCAATTACACCGGAAAAGGAGTGACAATTAAGTGAGTTGTCGGCTGGTAACGTGTGTATACATTTTTGGGGGACACCCTGTATAAGCGGTTGGTTATATCAGTTAGTGTTTGCTGCAAAAAAGCTGGGTAACAAACTGCCGAAACCGGTTTGGCTCAATGGATAGAGCGTCGGCCTGTGGACTGAAGGGTCCCAGGTTCGATTCTGGTCAAGGGCATGTACCTTGGTTGCAGGCACATCCCCAGTCGGGGGTGGGAAGTGCAGGAGGCAGCTGATCAATGTTCTCTCCCATCAGTGTTTCTAAGTCTCTATCCCTCTTCTTCCTCTGTAAAAAATCAATAAAAATTAATAATAATAATAATAATAGTAATAATAATAAGCTGGGTAAAAAAACACGGAACATCAGTGGGTGGCATACAGCAACACACGTTTGTTCAGCTCTAGGAGTCAGATGACTCAGACGGGTCCCAGCCAGGTGACTCCTCCTTCCCTGCACCCCACCCCAGGTCCCCCCTCCCGCCCCAAAGCAGAGTCCTGTTCCATCTGTTGGGGTGGCAGAGGCACAAGAAAGACCAGCCAGCTGCACAAGGCCTCTTCAGCCCCTTGGTGACGTCACGCCAGGTCACGTGTCATTGGCCAAACTCAGAGTCCAGGCATGGGAAATCCCTGCGGGGGAGGGCAGCAGGAAGACTGCTTCCTAACTAAGTAGGGGTCAACCAGACTACGTCTCCCCACTTTTCCTGGGGATGTCTCCTCTTGCAGCTTCTCGGTTGACCTGTGCGAAGTGATGGGTATTGTTTAAAAGCTCTCAGCAGGAACCCACCCTTGGAACCTATGAATTGTCCTAAGTGTTAGAACATTTTCCGATCTCTGCATGTCCCTCCCTGTCCGTTTGTCTCTCCCGGTTAACTTCCGGGCTAATCCGTTTCCTTTCCGCAGGAAGGTGAGAGAGGGGTGGGGCTGGGTGGAAAGCTGGTCTTAGTTGTTGACGCTCTGAAAACCCGAATTCCTGATGAACGTTGGGGGGAGAATCGGAAAGTGATGGGACGAGCAGATGTCCCCAGTCTCCATCACAAACAAAACTCTTTCAGGTGACAGGTGACCCCCAGGGATATAGGCAGGACAGAATGTCAGTCATTAGACTGGGGGAGCTTACAAATAAAATCATCCTCATCAGTATCAGCGGCTTTCAGGGAAAATGCACAGATAGAAGCCTGGAAAATGACTAAACAGACGATGTTTCTAGGGCTGTGTGTGTGTGTGTTTTTAATTAAACATTCCTTGATCGATATGCTTCCGGATACAAAACATAAACACTTTAGATGTAAAGTCTCTATGGAAACGCTTGGTAAGGAATGATTACAGCGTACTCATGGTTCTGTATAGCGTTGTAAGGGTGCTGAGATCACCGCTTGGAAGGCCTACAGTCAGCAAATTCTCGAATACAGTTGAATTTTTGTTTTGTAGCTATTACCATTTTTATGAATTAGGCCTTTTCCTTTAATATAACTGCATAGTAAACTCAATGGTGAAGTCTTAAAAATGAACCTTACCATTAAAAAAAAACTTATTTGTATTTTCTTTTAATTTTTTATTTTAATTGATTTGAGAGAGAGA
Source organism: Lasiurus borealis (assembly GCA_004026805.1). Classification (NCBI taxonomy): domain Eukaryota; kingdom Metazoa; phylum Chordata; class Mammalia; order Chiroptera; family Vespertilionidae; genus Lasiurus; species Lasiurus borealis. Next base: position 27,493 of record PVJN01013793.1, read on the forward strand.
GAGAGATGTGGGGGGGGGGGGTTTGATGTCCCACTTATAAATTCATTGGTTGATAATGTATGTGTTTTGACCAGTGATTGAACCCACAACCTTGGAGTATTGGGATCATGCTCTAAGCATGTGAGCGACCCAGCCAGGGCACCTTTGGGTGCTGCCGTGTGAGATCTCTGTTTCACATGTGGCTCTGTCGTCTGGATGACTGTGCTGCACGGCTCCTGGGGTGTCATTCACGAGACCGCCGTGTAAGTGGGGTCTCCTCTCAGGAGCTGAATTCTGCGAGAAGTTTTCTGACCATGGGCGCGCAGCTCCTTTGACGTTGCGTTCTGTGTGCAGGCAGCGCTCGCTTTGTGCTGGCGCTCGGGAATTGCACAGCTCAGGTCTGGGCTCTGTCACTAACCCAACTGGCCTCTGTTTCTATTTTGTGCAGAAACGCGCGTGAGATTTAGGGGAAACACGGTGATTGTGCCCGCCTCGGAGTCACTTGCACGAAAACCGGTGTGTGCGTTTCTCAGGAGTAGAGCCTAGATTGAAAGTAAGCACGTGGGCCACTCGTGAAACAGTTCTCTGAAATCAGACCTTCTAGGCACTTTCCCTTTCCCGCCTGGTCACCAAGGATCCCTTTCCCACTGGTCACCAAGGATCCCTTTCCCACTGGTCACCAAGGATCCCTTTCCCACTGGTCACCAAGGGTCCCTTTCCCACTGGTCACCAAGGATCCCTTTCCCACTGGTCACCAAGGATCCTTTTCCCGCCTGGTCACCAAGGATCCCTTTCCCACTGGTCACCAAGGATCCTTTTCCCGCCTGGTCACCAAGGATCCCTTTCCCACTGGTCACCAAGGATCCCTTTCCCACCTGGTCACCAAGGATGCCACCATGCCTTCTGAAGGCGGTAACGAAACAGGCGTGTGTGGCTTCTCTTTCCCCTTGAGAACGGCGGGCCATCACCTAATGCTTCCGTTACCACCTTCACAGTGTGGAAGGATCAGGAGCCTGCCCTTCCCGGCTGACCCAGCTGTTCTAGGTTGCTAGGCAGCGTTCTCTGAAGGTTTCTGTGGGACTCGACCCAAAGTTGAGACTACTCATCGCTAATATGTATCGAGAACTCACTGTATGTCGGGCGCTGTTGTGCATACATGAAACGCATGTAAACTCACAACTCTGTGAGCATAGGTGCTATTACGACCCACCTTTGGATGGTAATAAGTAGAGGCTCAGAGAGATTAAGCTGCTTAAGAAGATACCAGTTGTATCTACAACGTGGTGCAGGTGGCTTAAACAGCAGAAATGTATTGTCTTGCAGTTCTGGAGGTTAGAATTCGGACACCCAGGTGTTGGTAGAGGTGGCTGGCTCCTTCCGAAGGCTGAGGGACAGATCTGCTCCAGGACTGTGTCCTTGGCTCACTGACAGCTGTCTTCTCCTGGGGTCTCCTGTCACCGTCTTCTCTGTGCATGTCTCTGTGGCCAGACTTCGCCTCTGAAGGTGATACCTGTCGCGTTGGCTGACCTCATGTTAACTTGATTATCTCTAGAAAGACCCCCGTCTGCCAGTCACGTCGCATCCTGAGGTCCTGGGAGTTAGGACGGCAGCCTGTGAATGGCAGAGGGCGGGGGCCTAATTCAACCAGTCGCATCAATGAACGAGGTGGATTTCTACCCAGCAGCCTGGCCTGGAGCCCAAGCGGTGGGCAGACACGGTTGAGTATCGGCAGTGACTCAACCTGACCTGCTTCCAGATGACCATCATGCACCTCATGTGACATTTGGTCAACGACAGACCGTATAGAGCAGTGGTTCTCAACCTTCCTAAGGCCGTGACCCTTGCATACAGTTCCTCAGGTGGTGGTGACCCCCAACCGTGAAATGTTGCTACTGTGATGCATCGTGATGTAAACATCTGCAATTTCCGATGGTCTTAGGCGACCCCTGTGAAAGGGTCGTTCGACCCCCAAAGGGGTCGCGACCCACAGGTTGAGAATCGCTGGTATAGAGGATGGTGTCCAGTAAGGTGACAGTGGAGCTGAATTTCCTGTAAGAAATGGAAGGGCGTGTGGTTCAGGAGGAGTTTTTCTCGGACGGGATCAGGATCTGTGGGGCTGGCAACAGATTGCCACTCGCTCACAGCACCTGGGTTCTGAGGACACAGCTTACATCCCAGGCTGTCAGCCACCGACCTGTTTCAGCGGGAGGAGCCGGTCCCTGAGCCCTATGTATTCAGAGGACCACAGCCCTCTCACCTAGTCAGACGTCCTCAGAGAACGTTGCTGTACATCCTTTGTCAAGGACCTGAGTTGGGTGGTACTAAATAGAGGCTCAGAAGACACCAGTTGTATCTACAACGTGGCACAGGTGGCTTAAACAGCAGGAAGGAATTGTCTTACAGCTCTGGAGACGCCTGGAGCTACCCTCACAGGCATGAAGTGCCACGGCCACTTTATAACAGTCCTCTGTGGTGGTGTGGGGCCGGACTTTGGGAATATGTCCATGTTGTAATGATAGAAAGCTAGGTAAGCTGTCTTTCCTCCAGCAGTTCAATGCCAGAGCGAACCTTTTGTGCCAGACGGGGTCAATGGAACCAAAAACGAATTTCCACCGTCCAAATATTGTGTCCTCAGTTCTGCGCCCTCTCCATATTAAACACCCTTTTTTTTATGAACACGCTGTTTCTTAATCTGACCGCTGCCCCTACATGCACTGGCCACGCCATCTGGCCACGTCCGTCCCTGATTTCTATTCCGACTGATCTCAGGTGCCCTTTCATTCCCTCCTGCCTGTCACCATGGGACCTAGGCCCTCCCCTGCCAGCTTCTCCATGTTTCCGATCAGTCCAGCCCACCCCCGCCCCCCGGGCGTGGAGCACATCAGCAGCGTCGGTGTTCTATTTCGGACCCTGTTGGGAGGAGGCAGGGGGAGGGCTCGTGGGACAGTGCCGTGGCGTCTGCAGTGGTGCCAGTCTGTCCCAGCCTTTCACATCCACTCACCACTGACTCACCCTGAGCAGCGTCCAGTCCTTAAGTTCCATTCGTGGTAAGTGTCCTATGCAGGTGCACTGTTTTACAAAAATTAACTTTTGCCCTGACCGGTTTGGCTCAATGGATAGAGCGTCGGCCTGCGGACTGAAAGGTCCCAGGTTCTATTCCGGTCAAGGGCATGTACCTTGGTTGCGGGCACATCCCCAGTAGGGAGCATGCAGGAGGCGGCTGACCGATGTCTCTCTCTCATCGATGTTTCTAACTCTCTATCCCTCTCCCTCCTTCTCTGTAAAAAATCAGTAAGTAGATTTACAATATTATATGAGTTTCAGGTGTAGAACCCAGTGATTGGAATTATATAACTGACTACGTGATCACCCTAATCAGTTAGCATGCACCTGACACCACACACAGTTCTCTGTCAGTGTTCTGACTGTTCCCTATGACTACATCCCCATGACTATTCTGTGACTGCCAATTCGTACTTCTCCATTCCTTCTCCTTCTCCACCCATTCTCCCAACTCCCTCCCATCTTCCCCCCAGTCTCCTAGCCCCTCCCCATTTTTAAAAAATCTTTTATGCCACATTTTACTGTGCCTTCTCTGTGTTTACACAGACAAATACTGTCATCACGTTACAGCCGTGTGCAGTATTCGGTCAATAACATGCGACACAGGCCTGAGCCTGGGAGCAGTAGGCCACACACGCCCTGCAGCCTCGGTGTGTAGCAGGCTGTGTCCCCTTGGTTTGTGTACATGCCCTTGGAGGTGTTCATACGACGGCGAAACCGCCTGAGAATACATGTCTCAGGTGTGTCCCTGTAGTCAGTGGCGCCTGGCAGCCCGGCATCCAGGCCAGTCTGGGAAATGCCGTCGCCCTCAGTGTGCCCGGCGGTGCGTAGGGGAGAAGAGCCAAGAGAGAAAGTAGATGCGCCTCCGCCTGGAGAAGGTGTCTTTCTTCAGCGCGTGCCCTCCTCATCCTGCCTCCAGCTAGACTGGCCATCAAAACGCACACAAGACCTTTGAAAACAGTACCGGTTATTGTACCAAGGAGTGTCTTTGTTTCCCTTCTGAGATCTCTCCTAACAAACGTGGCCGCGTGGGACCGGGGACCAGGCGGACGTCGGAGGTCTGAGCTTTCAGGAGCGTGCTTCTTGGGCTCTCTGGTTCCGGAGTAGGAGGCCCACCCCCGTCTGCTGACTTCAGCCAAGAAGAAGGCTCTGACCTGAATCCCGCCCCCCCCCCGGGGTGTCATCCATCCCAGATTGGAGGGGATGCTTGGGAAATTGGAGAGTACCACCTAACTGACAATGGTCAGGTCCATTTGCCCTTTTATGTAATTTGTAAAATTCCATTTATTCAGTAAACTTCATCTTGGAAGAAAATATATAGAATGCCTCCAAATATATAGGAGAGCCTCTATCTAGTGTAGATTTGTTTTTCAATTCTAAGATGGCTATTTCAACCCTGTCCCTTTGTTGCTTTGGTTGAAAAAAAAAATCTTTTGTTCATTTATATCATATCATGTAAAACATCTTTTATGCCTCCCCTCATTTAAAAATATTCTGCCTTGCCAAAACTGGTTTGGCTCAATGGATAGAGCGTCAGCCTATGGACTGAAAGGTCCTGGGTTCAATTCCGGTCAAGGGCATGTACCTTGGTTGCGGGCACATTCCCAGTAGAGGGTGTGCAGGAGGCAGCTGACCTTCTCTCTATTTGATGTTTCTAACTATCCCTCTCCCTTCCTCTCTATAAAAAATCAATAAAATATATTTAAAAAATAATAATAATAAATTTTAAAAAATAACAATATTCTGCCTTTAACAATTAAGTTCAGTAGCCACCTAACCTCATCTCATTCCCCGCTCTCTCTCTCCAGCTCTTGTATTTCCCCATTCTGTCGGTGGTGATACTCCTGAGAGTCATCAGAGAAAACCAGGATTCCCACTAAACTAAGTGAACACCTTTGAACGCTGTTTACCTGCCATATGATAATCCTTTGGGGTGTGGCCAAATCAATAGGATTTGTCTTAGTCCGTTTGGGCTGTGTAACAAAAGACTATCGACTTGGTGGCTTTGATAACAGACTCTTGTTTCTCATAGTTCTGGAGGCTGGGAAGTAAGTCCAAGTTCAGGGTACCCACACTCCTGCGGTCCAGTGAGGAACCTCTTCAGAGAGAGGGCTCTGGTCTCTGCTGCAGGCTCCATCCTCATGCCCTCACTAAGCCTAAGGCCCCACCTCCTAACACCATCATGTTGGGGTTTGGGGCTTGACAGTGTGAATCATGGGGCAACACAGCAGACTAAAAAAATCAGGAATCACATTTGCAGCAGCATGGATGGGCCTGGAGAGGGTTATGCTAAGCGAAATAAGCCAGTCAGAGAAAGATAAGTATCATGTGATCTCACTGATATGGAATCTAATGAACAAAATAGATCCAAAGACATAGAAGCATGGAACAGACTGTGGGATCTCAGAGGGAGAATGGGTGGATGAGTGGGAAGGGATCAACCAAAGAACTTGTATGCATGTGTGCATAACCCACGGACACAGGCAGTAGGGTGGTGAAGGCCTATGGTGTGGGGTGGGGTCGAGTTAGCCAAGGTCAATGGGGGAAGAAAGGGAACATGTCTAATACTTTCAACAATGATTTTTAAAAGCCTATATAATAAAAGGCTAATATGCAAATCAACCAAATTGTGGAACAACCAATCGCTATGACGCACACTGATCACCAGGGGGCAGACACTTATTGCAGAACTGCCCCCTGGTGGTCAGTGCATTCTCACAAGGGGAGCGCTGCTCAGCCAGAAGCACTGAGCTGGGCTCATGGCTGGCAAGCGCAGCAGCGGTGACGGGAGCCTCTCCTACCTCCGTAGCAGAGCTAAGGATGTCTGACTGCTGGCTTACGCTTGCTCCTCCGAGGACCTCCCCTGAGGGCTTCCAGACTGCGAGAGGGCACAGGCCAGGCTGAGGGACCCCAGTCATATGCACATGGGGGTGACCCGGCTGGCAGGGGAGCAGTTAGGGGCATTAGGCAGGCAGGCAGGTGAGTGGTTAGGAACCAGTGGTCCTGGATTGCGAGTGGAATGTCCGACTGCCAGTGCGGGACTGGGCCTAAACCGGCCGTCAGACATCCCCTGAGGGGTCCCCCTTTGGAGAGGGTACAGGTGGGGCTTCTATTGAATTTCGTGCACGGGGGGGGGGGGCCTCTAGTAAATAAATAATGATAACAATAATATCAGGAATCAGCAACACGTTTCCGCCCCCTCCTCACGAGCGTGTCCTCTCGCCCGCAGGCGTCCCCACGCCCAGCCAGGAGATCCTGCGGCACACCCTGAACACGCTGGTGCGGGAGAGGAAGATCTACCCGACGCCCGACGGCTACTTCATCGTGACCCCCCAGACGTACTTCATCACGCCCTCCCTCATCCGGACCAACAGCAAGTGGTACCACCTGGACGAGCGGCTCCCCGACCGGTCCCAGTGCACCTCCCCCCAGCCCGGCACCCTCACGCCCTCGGCCTCGGGCTGCGCGCGGGAGAGGACGCTGCCCAGGAACCACTGCGACTCGTGCCACTGCTGCCGGGAGGACGGGCACAGCATGCACGCGTCCACCCTGCAGCGGAAGGCGGCCAAGGACGGCAAGGACCCCTACGGCGGGCCCCCGCCGCCGCCGCCGCCCCTCTGCCAGGCGCCGGCCGCGGACAAGAGCAAGAGCGCCGTCAGCACCGTCGGCTTCTCGTACAAGGCGGAGACGCTGTCCAAGGCCAAGGACGGCGAGAAGCCGCCCAAGAGGTTCGGCCTCAAGCTCTTCCGCCTGAGCTTCAAGAAGGACAAGACGAAGCAGCTGGCCAACTTCTCGGCCCAGTTCCCGCCCGAGGAGTGGCCGCTGCGGGACGAGGACACGCCCACGAGCATCCCGCGGGAGGTGGAGATGGAGATCATCCGGCGCATCAACCCCGACCTCACGGTGGAGAACGTGATGCGCCACACGGCGCTCATGAAGAAGCTGGAGGAGGAGAAGGCGCAGCGCGGCAAGGCGGGCTCCTCGGCGCACCACAGCGGCCGCAGCAAGAAGAGCCGCGCCCACCGCAAGTCGCACGGCAAGTCGCGCTCCCACAGCAAGACCCGCGCGTCCAAGGGGGACCCGTCCGAGGGCTCGCACCGGGACGCCGCGCCCCCCGCCAACGCCTCCACCGCCACCGCCGCCATCCCCGGCGCCGAGCGGGACTACGACTTCGGGGACCCCCTGGCGCGGGTCCCCCGCGAGGGCTGCTTCATCATCGAGCACAAGGGCGAGAGCTTTGTCATGCACGGGAGCGCCGGCAGCGGGCTCGAGCCCCGCTTCCCCATGACGCCCGAGTGGGACGTGTCCGGGGAGCTGGCCAAGCGGAGGACGGAGGTGCCGTTCCCCGAGCCGTCCCGCGGCAGCTCGCACTCCAAGGTGCACCGCAGCCACAGCCACACGCAGGACCGGCGCTCCCGCAACGAGCGGCCCAGCAAAGCCAAGGAGCGGTCCCGCTCCATGGACAACTCCAAGGGCCCGCTGGGCGCGTCCTCGCTGGGGACGCCCGACGACCTGGCCGAGGGCGGCGGCCGGGAGGACCCCGGCCCGCTGCCGCCGCCGCAGGCGCCCTACCCGGACGAGAGCACGCTGCGGCCCGCCCCGGCGCCCGGGCACCCCCGGGCCCACCTGCTGTCCCCCAGCTACAAGGAGGTGTGCATCCCGGAGATCGGCAGCGGCGGCGGCAAGGAGCCGTCCGGCAGCCCGTGCGGCCTCCTGGAGCCGGGCCAGGCCCCCGAGAGTGTGCCGTCTTTCGGCGACCTCGGCGCGTGTCCCGCCAAAACGGCCCCGGACGACTATTTCCAGTGCAACACCTCCAGCGAGACGGTGCTCACGGCGCCCTCGCCGCTGGGGAAGAGTAAGGAGGACCAGGACCCCCTGGCCCTGGCGGAGGCGGCGAAGAAGCTGCCGCTGCCCGACCGGCAGACCCCGGTCTCCTCCAGGGACCCCGGGGGACACAAGGAGGAGGCGCCCGTGGGGACAGGCGGGGGCCCGGCCGCGGCCCCGGGCGCAGGGGTGGCGGCAACGGAAGGGATGGCCAACGGGCGGCTCGTGCAGCACCACAGCGCCGAGCCCAGCAGTCTGGACAAGAGGAAAGAGATCTTCAGCAAAGACACCCTCTTCAAACCCCTGCACAGCACCCTGTCCGTCAACAGCTACCACAAGCCCAGCCTGTCCCTCCTCAAGGCGCACCCCAAGTCCCCCGCCGACCCGCCGCCCGGCCGAGGCGAGAAGCCGGAGCCGGGCCTGGGCCCCGGGGCCGCGCCGGGGCTGCCGGCCCTCCAGCGCCAGCCGGAGCCCGGCGGCAACCAGGAAGCCTCCTTCGACTATTACAACGTGTCGGACGACGACGACTCGGAGGAGGGCGCCAACAAGGCGGCGGAGGAGGAGAAGAACCGCGAGGACGTGGGCACCATGCAGTGGCTCCTGGAGCGCGAGAAGGAGCGGGACCTGCAGAGGAAGTTCGAGAAGAACCTCACCCTCCTCGCCCCCAAGGACACGGACAGCGGCGGCCACCAGAGGACCACCCACTCGGCCCGCCTGGACAGCATGGACAGCAGCAGCATCACTGTGGACAGTGGATTCAACTCCCCACGGTAGGGAGAGGCGCTCTGCACCCACATACACCCCCCCAACACCACCCCACCCCGTCCCGGGGCCTGGGGCCTGGGCAAACACCCGGAAAGAAGCGTCAGGTTTCACGGGCTCGCGGACGAGGGTGCAGGTGGGGTGCGCTGTGGTTAACGGCCTGTCTCTGGCTTCTTTTGCAGGACTTGAAACAAGGGTTTCTGCAGCTGCAGAGCGCGCCAATCTGGACTGGTGGGTTGGCTGCCCCCTTCACACTTGCCTCAGTCCCATCTGAGACCAGCATCCCCCAGTATTCTTTCCTCCAGGTTTACAGTGCCCCCGCGCTGGTGAAGAGCGGGTGTTTGTTTTGTTTTTTAAACATGGAGCAGAATGAGTGGTTAGTGGGGGCTGGGAATCACGTGGTTGACTCAAGGACAAGAGGCCCTCCAGTGAGAAGATACAGTTGACTCTTGAACAAACTGGGTTTGGACTGCGCAGGTCAATGAGGGGCAGTTGTTTTCTTATTTAAAATACATTTTTATTGCTTTCAGAGAGAAAGGGAGAGGGCAAGGGAGACAGAAACATCAGTGATGAGAGAGGATCATTGATTGGCTGCCTCCTGCACGTACCCCCCTCCTGGGGACCAAGCCTGCAGCCCAGGCCTGTGCCCTGACTGGGAATCAAACTGTGACCTCCTGGTTCATGGGTTGATGCTCAACCACTGAGCCACACTGGCTGGACAAGGGTAGATTTTGTTTTTCAATAAATGCTGTCAATGTCCTTTCTCTTATCACTTCCTTGATGATATTTTCTTTTCTGAAGTTGATTTTTTAAAATATATTTTATTGATTTTTTTATAGAGAGGAAGGGAGAAGGATAGAGTTAGAAACATCAATCAGCTGCTTCCTGCACACCTCCTTCTAGGAATGTGCCCGCAACCAAGATATATGCCCTTAACCGGAATCGAACCTGGGACCCTTCAGTCCGCAGGCTGACACTCTATCCACTAAGCCACACCGGTCAGGGCTGTAGCTGACTCTATTGTAAGAATACAGTACGGAATACATATAACGTGCCAATAAGAGTTAACTGACTGTTATCAGTAATGCTTACAGTTAACAGTAAGCTATTAGTAGGTAAGTTTTGGGGGAGTCAAAAGTTACACACATGTTTTTGACTGTGCAGATAAGGGAGGGTCAACACCCCTAACCGCTGTGTTGTTCAAGGGTCAACTGTAAAAGCTGATCTCACAACCTTTCGGGTGGATGTAGAGGCTGTGGCCATGTTAACCAGCTTCCTGGTGGCCCTCTCACCACTCACGTGCCCACAGAGAAATGGACGTGGTTCCTCCCGCAGAAAGATCGGGGGACTCTGCTCTCTTAGATCCAAGCACGTGCCAGCACGGTTCTTCCTCCTCCTGTAGAACTGACACGACCGATCAGGTCCTCTGGTCGCAGTCCTTGCTGTTAGTAGGTGCTGGGGACTCGGAGAAGGCTGGGCAGTTGAGAGGATGTAACGCTCAGTGGTCACATCCAGGGCACTGAAGCAGTTCAGGGGTTCAGAAAGCAAATGAGAGTCTACGCACTTTCCCTTTGTTTCTGCTTCACTCTTCCTTCTCCTCAAAGAGCAACTGGGAGCCCCGTTCTCCTCCTAAATCCTACTCCAGATTGGTGCCTCTGAGATGCAGAAATACCACGAGAGATGGACATTTCTCGCTAACTGTGATTCCGAAGATTTTATCATATTGATAAGTTTAACAAGTATCCAGCTATGGTTATTTTCATTATGAAGACTGACAGTGAGTCCTGTTGTGATCATTTCGCTGTATCTCTGGGTAATTTGGGGACAGAGCACCCCAACATTAGAATTGGGAATCATTAATCTGTTACAGGTTAAGACTGTTTTTTCTTAAAGGACTAGTTCTTGATCATCATCATCACCATCATCATCATCATTGTCATGTAACCTTCTTTCCAACTTAACCTATGTGCAAGTCCAGTACCTGAACAGACCTCAGAGCTAACACTCTGGTTCATGTGGTGAGAGAGAATAGGGGTCCCTGGAAGAGCCCTAAGGGACCTCAGGGAGCTTGACTCTCCAACTGAAGACTACTGGCCTATTAAGTGACTTTTCTTTAAAAAAAAAAAAAATATATATATATATATATATATATATATATATATATATATATATATATATATTATTGATTTTCTACAGAGAGAAAGGGAGAGGGATAGAGAGTTAGAAGCATCGATGAGAGAGATATCAATCAGCTGCCTCCTGCACACCCCCTACTGGGGATGTGCCCGCAAGCAGGATACATGCCCTTAACCGGAATCGAACCTGGGACCTTTCAGTCCGCAGACCGACGCTCTATCCACTGAGCCAAACCAGTTTCGGCCTAAGTGACTTTTCTAAGTCATAACCTTTGCTCACAACTTTCTAAATCAAATCTTACTTACCAGCTATTTTGTACATCTTTTTCTTTTTATTTCTTTCTTCTACCCTTTTTTCTCCTCTTGCATTTCTAGCAGTGGATACCCTACAGGCATAATTGAAGGTCTGTAATGGATGGTAGAAGTTCAAGACCGTCACTTATGGAAGGTGTGCTTTACTTGCCTGTACTTTATGCTCTACTCTTTCTTGTTAAGACTGGACCCACCTGATGCTTTTCACACAGCAGTTTCCTACCCTGCACGTGGCCTCTTGAACCCTGGACCTCCACTGAGGGAAAGCATTAGACCCCAGAGATACTAAAGGAGACGTTGAGAGTTGCTTAATGGTTCTAACTCAAGACTTAATGAATAGGATTATGTCTTGAAATAAGTTTATTTGCGTTTCTCAAAGTGCTTCGTCATGATAGAAGGTAAAGATGGTTCACAGGAGACCGCCTTCACACACTAGCTGTGTCTGTCCACTGTTACTAGGTCGAATTTTCTCTGTAAGAACGTGTAGCTCAGCCCTAAGTCCCATGCAGTTTGCACATAGCAGTTTCTTCCTGTCTCCCTTTCATGTTTAGTACGCATCGGTTACAGGCTGGAAGACAAACTGGTTTTCTATACCCATTTTTAAACCGCATTTTCCGTGCACCTCAGTAAATCCACTAAGCTGTCTTCCTAATGAGCGCACGAGGGTAGTCTACGAACGAGAATATTCTGAGTTATAGGGAGTTTTACTCACTAGCGTGAGGAGTATTTTAGCCAAATGGCGTTATCATTCTGACACCTCCCCAGTGTTGTGAGACGCAGAAATCTTAAGCGGGCCGTTTGTTTGGGTCTTTCAGTAGTTAATTCACTGAGCAACTAAGATTCCACTAAGAAAAAAAATAAAAATAAAAAATAAAAAAACCCCACAAAAATGGTGATGGCCATATTCAGCTCTCAATCAAGTTCAGCCAAATTCCCAAAATTCCTCAGTCCCTTTTCTTAGAAACTTAAAGGGGGTTGAGAAGGAAAAAAGAAACCAACCATAGAAACGTAAGCTGTGTCCCAGATCTAAATGGAAAAGGAAATTTTTTGCTACGAAAAGTCTGCTATCCCGAATCTGAGCCCCGAACTGGTGGATAAACGTAACATGAAAACCAGAGGCTGCCAGGGTGTGTCTGTCTGATGTGCCATGTGCCGTGTGCAGGGGGCTGCACAGAACACCTGTTCCGGGCGGGCGAACCAGAGAGCGGCTGGAACAGGTCTTCTGCCTGTAAGACACGGAGACCTCAAGGCACTCCATTAATTCTCTTATTTAAAATAAATAAATAAAAAACACGTTTAAATTTGGGGGATATTTTTACTGAGAAGGCTCCCTCTCCGTGAACTTTCTCATCCCCGTCTCCTGAGCCCTCGATAGGAACGCCACGCGCTGTCCTCGCTGGGACAGCCACAGTGAAACGTCCCCTCTGGGGCAACGGCAGGTACGGGTGGTTTATCACGATGGAGAGGCTAACCGTGGCAGAGAGGCGCCTTGCAGCACAGACAGCTGCCAGGATGGTGGGCAGTCCCTGGCAGTGCGGTGTGGGTGCCGTGCCTGGCCCAGGGCCTGGTTGGAGCAGGGACATGGTAAGCCCACGCCTGAAAAGCTGGTTAAAAGTGGGGCTTTTGGAAACTTCAAATGTGTTTTCTCAGAGAAAAGGACCCCCGTGGGTCCCCACACCAGCCCACACAGTAGCTACTGGTGCCTGACGTGCTAGAGACAGAACAGACACATGCGTCTAGCCTCGCAGGGCACAAACTCTTCATGGACGCCTGTTTCTTCCCGGTCCTCTGTGAGTAGGTAACGCACTAACCCTCCCGATGCTAAAAGTGAGGAAGGTAAAACCTGCGGGAAAGTATTATCATGATTAAGGATGAAACTGGAGGAGTCTGTCATGGAATCTTTGGGGTTGACATGTTTACTCCCTCCCTCACTCACTCTTTCCCTCCCTCCCTCGCTCCCTCCCTCCTTGCCCCTGCTGGGCCTTGGCCGCAGGGCTGGCCGGCCTCCGGTGGCTTTCTTAGGGAAGGGCCAGGTAAGTGGGGAGCCGGGCACTTTCCCTCCCTGTAGCCCGGATGCGTGGAGGATCCTTCCGGTCGGCCCCGAGCGGCCATGGGCACCAGGGAAGAAACTCCTATAAACGTCTTCGCCTCTGGCGGGACCCTCGGCCATCAAGGAAGGTCCAGCGGTCGCTTGGGTAGTCGACAGACACAGTTGCTTTTGAACAGCAAACTCCTGGCTCCTTGATGAGACGCAAACTCAAGGCCACCAGGGGATTAGGATAAAGTAACCTGTGAGCAAGGGCTGCCGAGGTCTCGGGTTCGGGCAAAATGGCCATCAGGTTTGGAGGAGGCGAGAGCGTGGGTGTCCGCCATCGCCCTGTGACCTGCAGCTGGCTCCTGCGGGCTTCACTCAGGCCTGGGTCCGGCGCTCATCAAACGTTTAGAAACCAGTAGGATGGGTGCTCTGAGCATCATGATGGTTTTTTCCTCCGGTCTCTGTGTAAGCTGGTAAGTTTCTTGTTACCGTTTGAGGACCTTGAATAAATCCGTTCAGTCCCCATCAGTCAGGCCAGTAAACCTTCCTCCTGCTATCGCTCCACACATTTGAAATCTTCCCATGTTCTAAACCTCTCGGAGCAATAAACTAGCTTCTGGTATCTAACTTAGGACATTGAAGAGAGACCAAAATACTAACGTCTTTAGGCCACCTCTGTTCTCTGAGAATCTCTGAAAATATAAAATATCCCTCCCAAAAGTGTGTGCGTGTGTGTGTGTGTGCGTGTGTGTGTGTGGTATTGAGGGTGGGGAGGTGGGCGGATAAATGTAAACGTCACAAACAGGTGAGTGACATCTGAGATGCCTCGTCTGAGAACAGAGTGTATTTCCGCCGAAGTGTGGACATCTGACGCAGGGGTAGGAGGGTGGCTGCAAAGAATTTCATTTCCACCAGTGCCACGGCTTAGCCGAGGGCATGCGTGAGGTCCCGGAGCGTCAGCCTCCGCCAGTGGAGGATGAAAACAGAACCAGGAGGGAACGTCACTGAGCTGGTAGAGGAGCCGTGGTCTCAGTGAGTTCCCGGCCTGAAATGCAGTCATGACAGGTGTCCGTTGATGAGGATTTTCATAAAGATCAATGCTGTCGATCACATGGGGTTTTGAAGGCGTTCCCTCGAAAGAGACCGGAGGGAAAGTGCATGTGGCCGCAGAAGACCCCTCGTGGCTCAGGTCGCCGGTCACACATGTGTGTGCACTGCTGGGGCCGTGCAGATGTGTGTGTATATGATGCGGGGAAGGTGGTCCGTCCGTGACGTCATGAGTCCCCAGAGGAAATCCATTAACTCCCTCGTGTGCTCTTCCCCAGAAGGAGAGCTCGCTATGTAAGCATTTATGTTCTAAACCAAACCATCCCTCTTTCCTCCTGCAGCACTCGGGAGAGCCTGGCCTCCAACACGTCGAGCATCGTGGAAAGCAGCCGGCGCCAGAACCCCAGCTTGAGCCCGGCCCACGGCGGAGCCGGCCCGACCTTCGGCTTCCGGGCCAGCACGGACCCGCCCGCCGGCGACGCCGACAAGTTGCAGAAACCTTCCAACTGCTTGCAGGCGTCGGTGACGAGCGTGTGACCCCCCCCGCCCGGCCTCGGCTCTCCGTCGCGTTCGCCGCGGCCAAGTTTACGACACTGGGACTGATGTTTACACCTTCGGAGAGACGGCGTCTCCGCCGCAGTTTGGGCGTGTCCCTAAGCTGTGCCGCTGCGCGGGCCGGAGCAGAACCCACGCGTCTTTCTTTCCGAGGATTGCTCTCCCCCACTGGCGGCTCCGCGGCCACCGGATAGCGGTCAGGGCGATAGGTACACTTTTGCTTCACTCATTGTCACTGAGCACACGTAGGAGAGTCTAGACCCTGTCAGTGTGATGCGCGTTTCCAAGGTCACGCCGTTGCCAACGCCGTTTGCAAATGCCACAGGTGCGTGTCGCTCCCCGTTCCGGGGGAGGGGGGGTGCGCGGCGCAGATGGTGCCACAGAGCTGATGCTTGCCACTTCCCCACCAACAAACCACCACCGCGAAGCCACCGCACCGGGTCCCGTGTGTCCCGGGCCCGCGGGGAGGGGAGTCCATGCCAAAAACCCAAGAAGCGGCCCCGGCCCCCCCCCCCTCCAAACCCCCACCGGTGTGCGCATCGCTCAGGCACCCGGCACGCCCTCGCTGTGAGTCTGCGTGGCACGAGTTCGCAGGAGCCAGGGGAAGCATGTCCGAAGGGGCCGGGATGGAGGTCCCGGGAGTGCGTGTGGTCGGGATTTTGGTTTTGTTTTTCTTTTAAGTCCAAGATGCTTGTCTGAGTTTTAAACCTTCCACAGGCACCAACAGGAATATAGGCCTTTGGATCTGAAGTGGGTGGTAAGGAAGGGACCCCCAGCCCGGCTGGGGAGAAGAGGGAAGATGTGGGTCGGGATCTGGGAGGGGACTGTCGCCTCTCTGGGAAAAGGGACGGGTGGTCCCGTCCTAACTGTAAGCGATGCGATAACTTAGTTTGTTTCAAAAGCAAAATGTTCTTTGTGATACAAATGAAGATATGGCCTGGGGGGGGGGTGTTATTCTTTCTAATGGAAGGACGTAAACCTATTTTATGTAGCGTTAAGTAGAACGCCTAAATTAGGCGGTGGGAGATCCTTTCTAGTGGTTCTAGGAAAAGAGCAGGTGGAGGGAAGCGTTGAACTTCAGGCCTTTTATTCCTGGGAAGAGAATAAACTAGAGAGAGAGAAAACTTTAAAAGTAGTTTTGGATCAGAAATAATTCCAGGTGCCCGTGTAACGAACAAGAGAAGGTGCTCCTTCTGCAAACGTGGTGTGATTCTCACTGGCACTCACTCCCCTTGCGGTGGCCCGGAATAGCGGTGGCGCACGCACGAGCTGTGCCAGAGTGATGTTTACAGAGGCTGCGTCACCAGCCCCGGGAGGCGCGTCCAGGTGGGCGCGGGGCCCTGGGCCCAGCGTGTTTCAGGAGGGTCTGCTCACACTTGGCTCCGGGTTACGGTGTCACGTCGAAGGCAGGGAACGCCGGGCGGCCGCGGAGGGAGGACAGATTGCCAGGCTTCGGCCCCGCGGTGTATGTTACGGGAACGATGGAATCCGCGCGGATCCTGGGAAAGTGTGTGCAGAAGGGACACAGATGACACCCGTAAAAAAGAAAAAAGAAAAAGTGTATTTAGTTCAGTGACATGTGATGTTTGGAGCCATACAATCCGTATCCACAAACCAGGCTCAGATTCAGCCAGGCCCCATCGGTGAGGGGCTCCCGTCCCGGGCGCGGGCTCCATCGCCGGCGGTCCCTTTAGAGAGGCCACGGTCGCCCGCGCGGCCGGACTGACTCCGGCAACATGGGGGCGCTCCCTCGTGCTTCCTCAGGTGTTTGGAAGTGGCGTGGGGAGCCGGACGCGTGGGGCAGCGTGGGTTCCGTGTCCGTGTCTCAGCCAGCTCCCACCCGCTGAAAGGCTCAGTCAGCTGCCGGCCAGGTCATGCCTTCTTCCCCCCGAGGCATGCGGATGGCTCACGGCCTTGCCGTGTCCAGAAGGAAGGACCGTGTCTCTAAGAGACACTCTTCTGAGTCCGTTGTTTCCTTGGGGAGTCGTAGACCGTACGGTTCCTAAATCCTCCTGTCTAAATTCATCCTCCTCCACCCTCACCCCCCCCAAAAAAAATTCCACTCTCAGTGTTTACCATGCACTCACTTCATCCATCACATAACCATCGACACGGTCCACCCGCCTCAGGTTGATCCTCGGAAAGTCACCGGCGTCTGAATCCACTGCCGGGTGACCCGGCAGAGAAACCGCTCCCTTTAGAAGCTTTAAAAATGGGGGTTTGTTACTATTTTGCAAGAAATGGGTTTACAGAAGACATGGCTCCAATAAAATGTGTACACTTCCTGCCTGATGCGATGGGGTACATGATTTTAAAAAAATAAAAATAAAACAAAACAACTCCCTTCGACCAGCAGCCACGAGCGTAGAAATGATGGGCTTTAAAGGTGATGTGACGGGAAGCAGACGTCCCAGGTAGACGCAGCCCCGTCTGATCTCTCCGGCTTCCTGATTCGGGGAGGAGGGCGACAGGAAGCACATGACAGAGGTGACCCCGGGATGGTCCACAGCGGGGTTCGCGGGGACCAAGCTTCGAGGACACGCGTGTCCTCCGGGGAAGGGAGAGCTGTGTGTCCGCGGCTGCTTCCCGCGTCTTCACTTCAAAGAGCTTATCACCCGCCAGGTTTACAGAACCGCGTCCGGTTGAATCTCTGTGTAGCGTTCGACGTTCAAGGGTCAGCCCACCTGTTGGCATTTTGCACACTTATGTATTGTTGTGATACAGCATATTACTTTATGGTAATTTTTATTTTTTGCATATAACTACCTCCATAAATTCGATGAAGCGGCAGCCGTGCGTTGATGTGTATCGCTCGGAGTTCAGAACTCGCGTGCCATTAGGCCATGGCGTGTGTGCGTGTGCGTGTGCGTGTGTGTGTCGGCGATCGCCTCCGTGGACTCATGACTTTCTCATCGCCATGGTTTTCTCTCACGGCATCCTTTCACTTCCAGATGCACCTGTCCCCTCTCCTCCCACCAAAGCGATGAATGGTAGGAAGCTGACATTTCTTGTCCCCCCTTTTCCCACCCTCCCTCCCCCCATTCTTGCTAAGTGTTCCCCCTGGCGCAGAGCCCGTTGGTAAACAACACAGCTCCGGTTGACTCCCAGGAAAATCCGATGTGAACCCCCAGGTTTCAGTCCCCGAGGACTCGCGAGAAATGCGGACCCCGAGTGGGGAGCGCTCGGGCCCTCTGCCTCCGCCCGTGCTGGCGGATCGAGCCCAGAGTCCCTCCCACGGGAAGAGCTGTGCTGTGCCCACGGATGGAATACATGGGTTGTGTTCCTCCTGATACATTGGTACATCTCAGGGGGCCTGAATGAGGGAGGTGTCCCCCAAATACAGAAAGTGGACCTGAGAGCTGAGAGGCAACTAGCTGGGTAAAGATTTAAAAAAAAAAAAATGAACGCTTCTCTGACTTCGGGAAGCTCGAGTTCAGAAAGCAGACATTAAAAAAAAAAAAAAGTGAATCTGGGGTAACAACGCCAAATACCAGCTGTTCCCCAGTCTCCCCTCCCCACAGCCCAGCCAGCGTGTCTGAAACGCACATTTCCATGCGGTTGCGGTCGCCTTGGGGAGAGAGAGCCCCCTATGAGGACAGCAAAAGCGTCTATTCCTCTGTTAGGCTGGCGCGCTTCCTCCAGTCCCACCCAGGAAACCACTTCCCACCGCAAAGTTACTTGAAAAGAAGTTTCTAGTTCCAAGCCTCGGCCGGCTGCTCCCCATTCGATGAGGACGAGACCCTGAAAAGGCGCGGGGTGTCTGTCCCGGGGGCCGTGTTGGAGCCTGGGGAAGGCCCAGCCCGCCCTGTAGTGACGCTGTGCACTCGTTTCGGGGTCTCCACGTGCTTCCCCAGCACCCCTTTTCCCCTCTCCCCCCCCCCGCCCCGGCTCACTGAGGGCCCCCCGCGCAGCTCCTCCGTGGTGCCGCACCTGACGCGAGCACACGGAGCGAGGGACAGGACGGCCGGGGCACGGCGGCCGCTGGCGGGTCTCTGTCCACTCTGTCCTCTGTCGGGTAGACGTCCTGAGCAGCAGCCGGCCCCGTCTGCTGCACTCTGAGGTGAGCTAATAAAGTCAACACGCATGCAGCTCCCTCCAGGGTCCGTTTTCATTCCCAAAGTCCGGGCGCCTGGAAGGTCACCCCCGTCTCCCTTCCAGGCAGCGGTTTGTGAGGGGCCGGCCCCCGGTCCGCAGAGCCGCTGGTCAGCAGCAGATGCAGACAGATGCCTGGTTGACGGTGGCCTATGGGCTATGTGCCTCCCATGCCAAATGCCCACTTTCAAGGCCACAGAGAGGGCGCGAGACGGGATTTCACTGAGGAGCTGTGTCAGGGTCTCCGAGCTTCGTAGCGCCCGAGCGAGCCCTGCTGGGGACAATCCGGGGGTCCCCGGAGCTGGTCCAGGTGGAAGTGCTCAGACGGGGAGCTAGAGCAGCCTTGGTGAGGGCCTTCCCTGTTGCCACAGGCGGGTCACAGGACCCGCCCGCCGCGTTCTGGCGGTTGATGGTGTCCCCGCAAAAGTGGCTCTTTCCTTCCCGCTCCCCGCCCCCGCATCCCCCACCCCCATCCTGCCCCCGGCCTGTCCTCATTGTCCGGGCCGCCCGGTCTCCTCCGTTCCTGGGTGCCTCTCCCGCACGTGGTTAGGGCTCGGGGGAGCCAGGACACAGGAGCAGGAGCACAGAAGCCACGGAGAGCACTGTTGTGCTCCGGGTCGGTGAAATGCGGGCAGGAAGGAGATGACCGGACAGGAAGGAGATGACCGTCAGTCTGATCTTGGCCAAGTCAGATAAGCGAATCCGCCGTCCCTCCGTCCCTCTCCCAGCGGGCTGACCCTGTTCAGGCGACCTCCAGTATTTCCCCCTCTCAGAAGTGACCTACACACACAGTTCGTGGTTAAACTTCCTGGCGTGTCTGAAACGGACGTCGCACCCCCCTGGCTGAGTCCGTCTCAGCGCCCGGCGACGGCATTAGCAGCCCAGAGACTCCCCGCGACAGCTCGCCTGACCCACCGCCTGTGCGTCCGCAGGGTCTTTTCCGCGACGCACAGCCGCTGGTTGGCAAGGGTCGGCATTCCGCAAGGCTCAAGGGGCACTGAGCCTCCTCCTTACGATTCACATGATCCGTTACCGGCTTTAAACCGCTCCTGTTGGCTTCTCATGCAAACTCACACGCGCACATGCACACTCGCGCACACACACACGCCCTGCCAACGTGGGAAGGGGCCGTTTCCCACACGAGGCAGTGATCCCCGGAGCCCGTGGAAGGCTAGAAGCCTGGCTGGTCCATGTAGAGCGGCTACCTCCCTGTCCGAAGGTGGACCTTGCCCCAACCCCCCACCCCGTTCCCTTGCTCCCGCCAAAAAAGAGGTACCAAATCTGGGACCTGGGGTCTCCCAATTCCCGTCCTTCGCAGTTCGAGGACATTTATCATGAACGACACACGCAGCAGCTCCTGGCCTTCCTCTCCGCCACGGTCCTCCCTGCCTCCCCTCCTCCCCTTACCTCTACCCTGCCTCCATCGGCCCCCACACCTAGATACCCATCCACCGCCCCGGTTTCCACATTGGAAGGGCGAAGCCGTGTGTGTGTGGCATTGGCACACGAGACGGTTAGCACCAGCGCTAACCCCGGGTCACCTTCCTGTGAGTATCGACAGCTACCAATTAAGGTCCTTAGAGTAGTTGACATAGATAACGACTTTCTAGCAGAGAATTAAATTTCCAGCGTCCAGTTTAAAAGGATCATCCTTCTGCAGGTATCCTCCTCTGAGTGACTGAATGTGACTATTGCATTAGGGGTAAATGAATCCAGAAGTGCAAGTGGGATTTACTGTATGTTAGAAAGGAGTTTTGCAGCCAAGACTGCCTTGAATAAAACGTGTTTGCACTGAAAAAAAAA
>PVJN01013794.1:0-47438 GCA_004026805.1 Lasiurus borealis
AGCAGTTTTTCCTAACATGAGTCAGGCTTAAAGATTAATATTCACAAAAACTCTTTAGCAATCTGCTGCACGTAGAGCTGTCAGGGTAATCACCATTAATAGTTGGTTATTTTCCATCAAGCATTTTAGGATTTTCTCAGTTTGAGACACACTTTGCTGCCATCAGCAAGATTGAAGGGTGAATATCAACCCTATAATCAATTCAACTCTCTGCAAATGAACTCATTGTTCTTGTGTTCATGAATATATCACATGGGTTCTCTTTTAAGTAGAGGGCATTGGGGCTGGCTTCATTCTATAGCAATCTGAGATCTCATGCTGAAACTTGGGAAAGCAGTCTTCAGAAGCAATATAATAAATTCAAATGAAAAGTCTTCATTTAGATTTTTAGGTCATTTTGGGTCTACTATTTATTTCATGCTATTCTCCAACTCAGAGCTATTTCTTGGGTCTCATGCAGGGCAAATTGAAAATGCCAGGCAGTTAATGCCCCATACTGCATAATTTCTGTGGGCCTATTATCCAGTTAATAATCACATCTCCTGTTCAGTTGATGGCATTTTTTTTTAATATTAATTCTTTAACACTCTTTTTTCCTGGCCAGAGCCCAACACTTTCAGACTTGTTCATGATTCTGTTTTTGGATAGTGATCTATAAGTAAAGGAGGAAGGGTGCTATTTCAGAGCCTAGGGCTTAAGAAGGTTTTTATGTTTCTGCTTATTCTCTTGAATTCCTGACACTCCATGAGAAGAATATGCTAATCTAGTAAGGATGAGAGACACTTGGAGTAGAGCCATTTCAGCTGACATAACAGAATTATAAAAACTCCTCCCATTTAAGAAACCTAGAAGAACTTAACATATGTACATTAGCTAAATTATGGGATACCACAGATATGAAGATAATAACAAATGATTGCTATTTTTAATGACTGAGTGTTCAGGATTTTTGCTAAGCAACAGCAGCAAACCAATATAGTCTGCATAGTGAGTATATGTCCTCTATAGACAGGGGGAAAAATTGACTAAGGAACTTAAATATCTGTATTCACTTTAATCTCCCTTTTTTATTTTTTATTAAATTTACTGAGGTGACATTTGTCAACATGAACATATAGATTTCAGGTGTGGGTTTCTATGTTATAAGAGCTGTTTTTGCACATTGTGCCCACCATCCAAAGTCAGATCTCCTTTCTAATAGAAGCAAAACTTATCCTGTTTCATAGGGAAAATGTACTTCTCTGCATAACAAGACTTCCCCTAAATGCCACTGAAAAAATGACTTATGAACTGTTGCCAATTTTCCCTGGCCACTCCCAAACATTTCTCACTGGTTCTAGCCCATAAAAAGAATTATATTCCATCTTTGTTGATGAGAGATGAAAAACTTAACTGGGAACAGATAATCTATATCCTAAAAAAGTTATAAAGCCCACCAACTTACATTACCACAGAGTTGATAGGACAATAAGAGAATAAACATAAGTCTTAAATGAGCTAACATTGTCATGCATTGGGAGGGAAGATTTAATATGCTAATATGAGCATCTGGATCAATGAAAATATGCTAGCTAATCAAATATAGGACTTAATTTTAGCTTAGAAAATTAGGGTAGAAGTGCCAGGGTTGTCTTTTTTGTTGTTGTTTTGTTTTTGTTTGAATATATAATAGAGGTAGCAGTTCAACAGTTCTTAGGCTCATTGTTATGGAAACGTTTGAAGGAATCAATTGTACATAAACTGCTTAGTTACCCCGTCATTTCTATATTCAGAGATTATGGGAGGGCATTTCATCAGCTAAGAAGGAAGTCCATTCACCCAGGAGGATACTACACTCACCAACATGAAGCATAGGATTGGTGAGCGGGCACTTATAAAAATACTTTTGTAGTATCTTTATAAGCTCTATGGTGATTATTTTTTATAGGCTGGAGATAACAATGTGAAGTTGGGTTCACTGATATGAATTAGGATAATGGGATTCCTTGAAAGATAAAGTTTGTTGAACTTGTTTGCCTATCAGATAAAAAAAATGAGCAAATAACCATACACATCTGGGAAACAGAATGGTGATTGTTAGATGGATTCACAGATTATCTTTGGCTAATCAGTGGATCAGTGGTGAGTTACTAGATTAAACTATATGGACAATCTGTTATGGTACTATTTTACATATATATATATATATATATATATATATATATATATATATATATATAATCTGCAGGACAGAAACATGATTTAACTTGCCTTTGTAGGGATTCTTAGGCTTTTAGATAACTTCCAACCTAAGCTTTGTCACACACTCAGTTCCTCAACTGAAGGATTGCAAAAGCCCTTGAAGTAGAATTTTGCAATATGGCCACATGTGTTCCATATTTCTTCCTGAAGTCTCCTCAAAGGGATCTAAGGCCATTTTCCAATATGACTTCACTGATGAAATAAATATTTGCAGATCTTTCAGAGGTTATTTATAGTGGCCCTGAACTTATGATAATATTTGAAATACCTCTGTTCCACTAGTGAAAAGACAAGATTATTTAAATTTGGTAGATTAGTAACATAATATGTTTGTTTTGCTTTCCCCAACAGTTTCTGAATATTTAGTGTAGTCAATATACTTAGGTATTAATAGACAGAATTTTCAAACTGGAATAAAATATTATAAAGGAAAGCCCAAATGGAGGATTTTGAAATGTTGCTTCATACTCACTCAAATTTTAAACTAAAAGTAATTTTACATTCCTAAATGACTTTAGTGATTAGCATCCCCTTGAAAGGCTTGAGTAGTGACTGAAAGCATGTTGCTATTTACTCCATCAGACTGTACAGTGCCAAAGCAATAGAAAATAATAGAAATAATAGATGACCAGAAAGTTAAGCAGGTTGTGATATAAATTTTGCCTGCAAGTCTAGATTCTGTGTCTCTATTAGATGAACATAGTCCTTGCTTAGAGGGCAAAAATGACATAGAAGATGTATCTTTTTTTTTTTATCCTAATCAGTGATTGTCCAATTGAATTTGTCCAACTGTTTTTTAAAATATATTCTAAAAGTCCAATATAAAGAAATAACAATACTTATCAAATTGATCTACAGATTCATTGGAATTCTAATTAAAATTCTACCTGGTCTTTTTTTAATTGTTTGAATGTTGGGACTTATGCAGAACATAGTTGATTGTAAGAGAAAAAAATTTGTCAAATAAAACTAAAGCTTCCTAAAGAAGATTAAAAAGATGAGATGTGTTCAACTACCAGTATTGAGATATTTGAAAGGTAAGTAATAAAGATTTATAGCATAGGCACATGGGTGAAAAATTGAAATAAGGAAACAGAATAGAGGCAAAGAAATAGATATATTCACATATGGGAATTTAATATGTGATTAAGAAAGCATTGCAAATCAGGCAAATCTGTGTGTAAAAGGCTGGATTATTTAATACATGTAGTAGGCACAATTGGTTATTCATATGAAAAAAATGAACTCAGATTCCTACCTAATATAACTCACACAAAATTCCAGATAGATCAAAATTTAAATATGAATAGAAGAGCTTTAAATATATAAAAAGGAAATGGAAGAAACATATTTTTCCCCTAAGGTAAACATTTTTTTTACTTTTGATTAAATTTATTGGGGTACATCCTATATAATAAAAGGCTAATATGCAAATAAACCAAAAGGCAGAATGACCAGTTGCTATGACATTCACTGACGACCAGAAGCAGACAATCAATGCAGGAGCTGCGCTCTGGTGGTCAGTGCACTCTCCCACAACTCAGCCAGAAGCCCTGAGCTGGGCTCACAGCTGGTGAACAGTGCGAAGGATGTCTGACTGATCTGTGCTCCCTATGGGGAGCAGGACTAAGTTGTCAGCTGGATATCCCATGAGGGCTCCCAAACTGTGAGAGGGCTGAGGCCATGCTGAGTGACCCCCCGAGTGCACAAATTTTGTGCACTGGGACTCTAGTTGGATAATAAGATTATATAGGTTTCAAGTGTATATTTCTTATACATGATCTTCACGTTGTATTGTATGCCCACCACCCAAAATCAAATCATCCTCCATATCATATATTTGACTCTTTTTATCATTTTTTGCCCTCCCAATTCCCTTCCCTCTGGTAATTACCACACTATTGCCTAGGTCAATGGGTTCTTATTTGTTTTCTTGTTAGTTCATTTGTTGCTTTCAATTTTATATCCCACATATGAGTGAAATCTTATGGTTCTTAGCTTTTTCTGACTTATTTAATTTAGTATGATATTCTCAAGGTCCATCCATGTGGTTACAAGTAAGAGTATTTCAGCTTTTCTTATGGCTAAGTAGTATTCCATTGTATATATGTACCACATTTTCTTTATCCAATCCTCTACTGAAAGGCACTTCTGTTTTTCTATGTCTTGGCCGTCATGAACAATGTTACAATGAACATAGGGGTGCATATGTCCTTGTGGATAAATGTTTTCAAAGTTTTCATGTAGATAACCAGAAGAAGGTTTGCTGGGACAGATGATAACTCTATACTTAATTTTTTTGAGGAACTTCCAAACTGTTTTCCAGAGTGGCTATAAAATATGACTTGGCCACAGAAGAAATAAAAGGTGAGTCAAAATATATAGAGAGACAGATAAGGATGACAATACAAAATATCAAAACTTTTGGAATAAAGAAATAATATGAGTAAAGTTTTGTATCATTACAGGTCTATCTCAAGAAATGAGAAAAATCTCATGAACAACCTAAAATTATATCTTAAAGAACTAGAAAAAGAAAAACAAAAGCAGCCTAAAGTCAAAATAAAGGAAATAAAAATTAGAGCAGAATTGAACAAAAAGACTACTATACAAAATTATTATAACAAAGAGCAGGTTCTTTGAAGAGATAAATGAGATTGACAAACCCCTGGCTAGAATCACTAAAGACAAAAGAGAAAAGACTCATATTAACAAAATGATAAATGAAAGAGAAGTTACCACAGACACCACAGAAATATGTAGGATCATAATGGAATACTACGAAAGACTATATGCCACAATATTCAGCAACTTAGAAGAAATAGGTAAGTGCCTAGAAATATGTAACATTTTTAGGCCAAATCATGAATAATTGAAAAATTTAAATGAACTCATCAATAGTGAGGAAATGGAAACAACCATCAAAAATATCCCAAAAGTAAAAGTCTAGGACCATATGGCTTCACTAGTGAATTCTACCAACCATTCAAAACAAAACAAAACAAAACAAAACAAAACTTGATGCCTATCCTTCTCAAACTTTCCCAAAATATTAAAGAGGCAAAACTCTTCCTAGCACATTCTGTGAGGTCAACATAACCCTGATACCAATACCTGGTAAGAGTAAGACACAAAAGAAGGAAATACAGACAAATATCTCTAATGAATACAGATGTAAAAATCCTCAGGCAAACATTTTTAAACAAGATAATCGATTAATTCAATTAAATTACAATTAAGTTTTAGAATTCAAAACTCATCATAAAAGATTACGTGTCAAACCACAATCAGTATAAGATATTTTCAGTACCTACAACTAACAAAATAATTAATAATTAGAATATATAAATCTTTTTTTAATTAACAAAGGAGAACATTAATGGGCAGATGACATAAATAGGCCTTTTTAGATAGAAAAAAAATATATCTTGAAATCTATGGATAAATATTCAACCTTATAAGTTATAATGAATGTATAGACAAAATCCATAAGGATATATAATTTTACACATAGAAGATAAGCTCTAACAATGCAAATAGGAATGCTTATTCATTTTTGCTGATTGTGAATATTCCATTGTCAAAATTAAATGAAATAAAATATCATGATACAGTAAATTTTAAAATGTATAGCTAATGGTACAACTTATCTGTTTCTGGGTATAAAGCCTAGAGTAACACTAATACTTACATCATATTGAAAAACTTGATTAGCATTATTATTTCTAAGAAAGAAGAGTTAAGTAACCCCCAAATCCATGTCCAGGAGTGAAATAAATAAATGTTGGTATATATCTAAATGGAATATTCTACAATAGTTAAAAATAAACAACACATAAAAATACATTAAGAGATAATGTAAAAATGTCAAGTTCAACAAAATAAATTCATTCAGAAGGCTATATACAATATTATTTCAATTATATTAATATGAAAACTAAAGAGAATTTTGTTCAGGCAGCCATATAGTTAATACTGTATATTAAGAACAACAGTGGTAAACATAAATTCAGGATATTCAATACAATTGGATTGGAGGATGGAGGAATACTTGGGAACAAACACAGAGCATCAGTAATGTTCTACTTCTTAAGTTGAATGATGGGTATATGTATGTTCACATTGTTATTTGCTAAATCACACACATATAATAATTGACTCAATAAAATTTAGCATCTAATCTGTTTTATAGGTTCCATTACTTTAGCAAGATTTAGAGGAACACTCAGTTTCAATTTCACACAGAAATCCAAATAACACAGGTCTGCAAACATACCTTTTAAAGAAGAAAATTAAGAATTTAATTGATAGCCGAAACTGGTTTGGCTCAGTGGATGGAGCCTTGGCCTGCAGACTGAGGGGTCCCAGGTTCAAATCTGGTCGGGGGCATGTACCTTGGTTGTGGACACATCCCCAGTAGGGGGCATGTAGGGGGCAGCTGATTAATGTCTCTCTCTCATCGATGTTTCTAGCTCTCTATACCTCTCCATGAAATATCAATAAAATATATTTTTTAAAAGAATTTCATTGATATAAATGTATAAAGTCAAAGCTTGAAAAAGTATAGCATGGACAATTGTTAATAATAAAAATGTTCAAATTGTTAGTTGAAAATATAAACTTGCATACTTTTAGATACATCTAGATGCATAAACATGTACCTATATTTCTTTTCTTTTCTTTTTTTTTTTTTGGTTTTCCCTACCTGAAATTGTCGACCCCATCTTCACAGCCACAATAATTCTTACAGGAAAGGGAGAAGCACTCCTTCATGTTAATTTCACAGCGTTCTCCTTCAAAACCTGCTAAGAGAGATGTGAAGAATATGTATGAGCAATCCTCATTTCAGAGTGTGGATAACATCAGTGATAGACAGTCTGAATAATTTTCTTATAATGGAACTTAAGGAAAAAAGAAAGAAAGAGAAAACACCTCATTTCTGGTTTCTAATACAACTCTACTTCATATAATGTATAAATAAAATTATGCTAGTTTCTAATTATGCTAGTTTCAAATGAAAGAATCAAGGGAGGAATACTTTACTAAATCTCCTGAGAAAATGGGGTCATTGCTAATGTTGTTGTTTTAAGGTACTTAAGTATTTAAATATATATAAAACAAGAAGAATTCAAACCATCTGAAAAGCAAATGAATTGTGATGGCCAATCTTAAAATAAAATTGAGCTTCAATGATCAAATTTATTCAAGGCAGTTAGCAGATGAGGCAGATTATTTAATTGCTTTTCATATCCAAGTGACTCAAAGAAAACAAATTATTTTCATTCACAGCTACATAAGAAGTTATCCATTTAAACAAATGACAGTTACATTTTAAAATAACAAAGAATATTTAAAAAAATTATACAGGCTGAAAAGAGAGGCAGCTGTAATTAGTTCAAAACTATGTCAGAAAAATCAGCATAATTATCACTTATTAAAATACATTAAATTTTAATATATTTATGATAACCATTTATACAATTATTTCCATGAGAAATGTCCACTAAGCCCAGGCTGCACCCTCTCCAATCCAGGACCCCTTAGGGGATGTCCTCAGGATTGGGCCTAAACCGGCAAGTGGACATCCCTCTCACAATCTGGGACTATTAGCTCCTAACTGTTCACCTGCCTGCCTGCCTGGTTGCCACCAACTCCCCCCCTGTGGGCCTGGTCATTCCATGCAGACTGCTGCTCTATCACTTGGTCATCCCTCACTAACCTTCCTGCCGGCCTGGTTTTCCCATGCAGCCTGCTGCTCTGTTGCTTGGTTGGCACTCACTAACATCCCTGCTGGCCTGGTCTCCCCATGCAGCCTGTTGTGTTTTTTGTTGTTGTTGTTCTTGTTGTTGTTTTTTAATATATATTTTATTGATTTTTTTTACAGAGCAGAAGGGAGAGGGATAGACAGTTAGAAACATCGATGAGAAAAAGACATCAATCAGCCGCCTCCTGCACGCCCCCTACTGGGGATGTGCCCGCAACCAAGATACAAGCCCTTGACTGGGATCAAACCTGAGACCTTTCAATCCACAGGCCAATGCTCTATCTTCAACCCCTGTAGCCTGTTTGATTGTCCTTTAGGCTGCAATGGTCACTTAGGCTTTTATATATATATTGGCATGCAGATGATATAATACAGTTTCCCTGGTCTCTATCTTTGCATCACAGCTGTTTAGCTTTCAATATCTATTGCTCAGTGGAAAATCCTCTCCATATTTCCTCACTAAGATTTTCATGAGAGAACATGGGATTGGCCTACTTTATCTGCTCACCTCACAGCATGCCACAAAGCCATTGTCCTTCTCTGTAGTAGGTATCATCAAGTCAAGTTCTAAATCCTCTTTTAGCTACATTTTGGAAAGCTGGTAATACACCTAAAGTAGGGCTGCCTCTTTAGCAGAAAATAATATATAAAACTAAATTTACTTAATCCAAAAGAAGACAAGAGTAAAAATAACAAAATGCAGAGAAAACAAATAGAAAACAAATAGTAAGATGGTTTATTTAAAGCCATATATATTAATAATTATATTAAATATGATATTTAAAAAACATTTCAATTTAAGGTAGAAATAGACTAAATAACTGAGCCATATATCTAAAAGAAATTCCATCCTATCTAATAAAGAGGGAATATACAAATTGACTGTCACACTGTAACAAGATGGCTGTACCCACAGCAAAGGTGGGGATCCCATAACACAAGACAGCTGTGCCCACAGTGGGGGCAGAGTTTCTGTAACAAGCCTTGATGTGTAATCAGCAGGGACCTGAGGCTGTGTGGCACTGCGCAGGGGCAGGGGACCTCAGGCTGTGTCTCCTTCCTGTGCCAGGTTGGGGGACTTCAGGCCGTGCCCTCCCACCTGGCATGGTTTGACAGGGGACCTCAGGCTACAACCCCTCCCTCCAAACTGGCAGGGCTTGATGGGAGACCTCAGGCCACACTCCCACCCTGGCACTGGGCCATGGGACCTGAGGCTGCATCCCATACCCTGGATCCGGGTTGTGGGACCTTAAGACATGCCTCATGACCAGCAGGGCTTGACAGGGGACCTGAGGC
The DNA here is from genome assembly GCA_004026805.1 of Lasiurus borealis. Lineage (NCBI taxonomy): Eukaryota > Metazoa > Chordata > Mammalia > Chiroptera > Vespertilionidae > Lasiurus > Lasiurus borealis. The sequence goes on from PVJN01013794.1 coordinate 9,302, forward strand.
TGTGTCCCCACCCTGGCACTGGGCCAGGGGACCTGAGGCCACATCTCCGGCTCCATCCCTAGCAGGAGGACCTGAGGATGCACTTCCCAATGGGCAGGGTTTGACGAGGGTAGGGACAGCTGGGTCTGGATCTAGCCCAATGGGGGTTGGGTTGGCCGGGTCTGGGTCTCATGAGATTTCAAGGGTCACATGGGTGGGCAAGGACTTGACTCTTGTTCCAGTGGCACACCCCAGACTCTGACAGGAAGAAGATTTTTATATACATTTTATTAATTTTCTTTCATTTCTGACACTGCTATTATAGATAAAGTGCAAACAGCAATATTAAAATATTTCCTCTAATTAATTCCCTTTGAATGTGCACAAATTTCATACTCTGGATCACAAGTTTAAATATAAGGATAAGTATAGGTTAAAAGTTGGAATATAAAATGCAGAGCCTATGTGACAGTTAGACTAGTCTTCAGAACTTATAATTCAGCATCATTATAAATTTGTCCAATATTTTATTACTCAACTATCAAAAACTTCAAGTTAAACTTTGAAATTGCATGCTTATAATTTCACTCGTGTACTAGAGTTATATCCTCAGCATTAAAAATAAAATTAAAGTGAGTTATTTCCAAGTTTATATGATTCTCCTAATTTTAGGTGAGCAAGTTATTATTCAACACACTTCACTCATCAATCACTATTGTTGTTATACATAAATTACAAATGTCATAGTACAGTTATAAATAACATAATAAGCTTGTGCTTTAAATTTTTGATTCAAGTTACTTTTTTTTTAAGTGAAATATTTAGAGAGTTGGATGCATTCTACCATTTCTACGTTGAGTATGAATAGCTTTGTCTGGGAAGCAGGACATATTGACACTGGGATGTTTCTAGGAAATGTCCTTTTGGGCATTGCAGCTCAGGGGTGTTAGATAGTTAGAGAATAGCTAGTTCAGCAGGGCTGATGAATCAGAACAATCAGGACCTGGGAACTCAGACAGCTCACAGGACAAATTTATTTTCTATTATTATACCTTAGTCATTTAGTTTGACATTTCTGAAATGAAGTTTTGTTACAACACATGTCAATGGGCTGAGGAAATAAGATTGCTGAAATGCAGTAGACATTGAGAAAGAATATAAAGTATGCATGGATTACATTTAAAATAAGACAAAGCTTTGTGAAAAAAAAGCTTATATTTGAGGGAATAAAGGAAGGGAATTTATACTTAGCCCTTAACTAAAGTTTCCATAGTCTTTTATGTTAGCAGCTAATATTTATTCATGTAAAAGTTACTTATTTATATACATTCAGTGAAATTTAAAAGTCTATCAAAATTAAAAGTACAGTGGATATTAATTTTATGCTGTTTTGTTACTTATTCCTACTCATAACTATTTAGCTGACTCTATTTTATTAACTGCAATGGAATTATTTACACAGAAATAATGAGTTGTACTCAAAATGATGTCCTCTTAATCCTTTTCTTAGTGTTTTGCCTGGGTATTGTAAAAGTAAATGATGTGACTAGTTAATAAATGATATTTTTACACTTATTCACTTTGACTAAATATCCTATATAATAGAATTAATATGCAAATGGTCATCATCCCCTCATACCATCATGCTGTAATGGCTCAGTCACTCAACACTGGGAGAGAGGAATGGGGAGCAGCCAGACTGCGGTCCCAGAGAAGGACAAGCTGCCTTCCCTAGGGTCCCAGGCACCAGATTAATGCCTTGTGATCCCAGGTGCCAGCAGCTGGGGCTTCAGCCCGAGGGTAGACAAGTCACACACCCATGGTCCCTTGTGGTTTTGGTTGGCCTGGATGATGCTGATGGGGTCCTGTGTGCCTGTGGCCAGCCAGAGGGAGGGAAGCCCAGGTCCCGGGTGTCTGCTCCAGCTAGAGAAGGGAATCCTGGGTCCTGAGTGTGGAAGGAGGCAGAGGCAGTTAGGGGTGATCAGGCCAGCAGGGGAGCAGGTAGGGGCAATCATGCTGGTAGGGGAGCAATTAGAGACATTAAGCAGATAGAGGTAGTTAGAGGTAATCAGGCAGGCTGGCAGGCAGGTGAGTGGGTAGGAGCCAGCGATCCCAGATTACGAGAGGCAGTAGGACAATCCTCAAGGTGTCCCAGATTAGAGAGTATGCAAGCCAGGATGAGGGATCTCCCCTTTCCCATGCATGAATTTCGTGCATTGGGCCTCTAGTGTAAAATAAGATACTAAACCTATTGCTCATACTTAAGACCTGAATTAATCACTTAATATTACTTAATATTATATTATTCCTAATCAATGGAGCCTACTTATACTTGTTTCTCTGGAAGAGATGTCATAGAACAAAGTACATTAACAATAGTTAGGTTTTCATAACCGTTTTAGGAAACATTTTATCATTCACGGCTCTACCTTGACAACTATAACATTAGAAGTAATATCAGTTGAGATAACTAGAAGTGAAAGTAAATAGGGAAAACTTAGAGTATATCTTATTCAAACAAGATAATGCCAAAATTATACATTTTAAAATAAAAAATATTATTATTAAAAGTGAATTATTTTCAAAAGCATTGATATAATACTTTTATATCTTCTTAATTTTCCATTATTTAAAAATGTTATGAAAACAGAGATTTTTATCTTCATAAGTGAGAAAATTTTGTAATTTTTTCTTTATATTTTCAAACAATTCTATATAATAAAAGTATAGTATGCAAATTGTCCACTTGACTGGAAGTTCATCTAGAAACTTGCCCAGGGGGTGGAACCAGCCCCTAGGGACCCTACCCATGCACAAATTTCATGCACTGGGCCTCTAGTATAATACAAATGTTAATATGTTCTCTAAAATTGTCCAGTATTACAAAAATATTTATAGATTTAATTTTGAAGATTACTAAATACAGAACTAATATTTTCAATAGGCCCTAACATTTTTAATACTGATTTTAAGTAGAAAATAAGTATAAAAGCTAATATTTTTGTTAGCTTTTAGTAATGTATATCTGACATTTTAAAGTTAATTGGCAACAATATATATTTTCTTTGAGAAATGTTCTCACTATAAATTTCCAAGCCATTTAAATCTAGTATACATGCTATTACATGAGCACATGTTTTTAACTGTCAAAAGCTGTAATTTTAAATTTAGGCAAACTATTTTGTCAAGTGACATTTATTTGGTGCTTGAAATTATACACCTAAGGTAATGTACCATTACCATAATAGAAGCATATATACTAGAGTAATAGATACATTTAAATGCAACTGCTTGCCTCCTCTGGTAGTATAAATCCATCAAGCTTAGAATCCCAATTGTAAATCAATATCATATGTAAATGACCTGATTTTTCCTTCCACTGCATTTTACAAGGAGTCTTGTCCACATTTTAATCCTTTGTAAAGTGCCATCTATAAAAACTTTGCTCCTTTTGTTTTGGGCACATAAAGATGAAGTGGCTACATTTGGAAATTAACCCCTTTAAATTAAATTAAAAGTATTTGATAGGATGATGTCCCTGCCTATTAACTGAGATATTATTCTAGGTAAAAAGAGAAAACAATATTTCCTAAAGAAAATGTTAAAAAACAAATATATTTTAACAATAAAATGATTTTACATCTCTTACTATATTCACACAGATGATAAGCCAAAAAATATACCATATTCATACATATTTACAGTCACTCATGTGCAGTTCATCTACAGTTATCTTTATCTCTGTAACCCTCAAATTGTTTTTATATTCCATTTCTAACATCCTGAAGTTGTATTCAGTTTAGTCCACCTCTCCTACTTAATTAGTTCTTACCCCTCACTGTGTGCATTAGAATTAACAGAGCATTGCTTTTACTTTCTCTTGCAACATGATTGAGATAGTTCTGATATTTTACTACACCTATAATTTTTAAGTAGTTCACATTACACCCAGATCAATTAGAATGGTTTGACTATAAGTTTCAATCTCACAAAGCAAAATAATTTCCTGCTGAGCAATTGATTTGGCATAAAGTCAAATTTTAGTTTCTATACTTGCTGGCTCTTTAGGGTCAATTTTAGTGTAATTTATAAGTTGGTTATCTAGTCTGTAGTCACATCATTGATGTGCTTCTATGATTTCATATGTATCCATATTTAAATTGAGGTAGAACCAATAGATGGACTAAAAACCATTAACAGAATTTCAGAAACATGTGCTGAACTCAGATCTTAAGCCCTAAATCTCTTTACTCATAATATGCTATATTCTGGTCACTTGGCAAACATCAACAACTTCAGAGTTCCAGGGGAATTTCTAAATCCTATTATCTGCATAAGATGTTGAGTCTTGAGTTCTTTCTCATTTGAAATCTCAGTATTCTTCAAAATAGAATTTGATCAAAATATTTTCTTTAAAAACAGATATAATGGCTTTAATATAGGCCCTGGTTTATTTATTTTTCCTCTCATTTATGCATTTGTTGATTGATTCTTGTATGTGCCCTCCCCTGAGATAGAACCCTTGACATATCACATGATGCTCTTAACCAACTGAATCACCCAACCATTTCTATGATTTTTTAATGCACAACTTTTACCAATATTTTATTGGAATATTTGCCTTTCATTTATTTATTTATTTGTAATAGCTCTATTTTTAAAATTATCTTTATTGTTGAAATAAAGATGCTCCCCTTCTTTTCTTCCCAATGACCCACTCTATCCTGTACTCACCCCTCCCAGATCTTCAACCATATTAACCACTCTTAAAGTAAATTAGAGTATAATTTATAAAATATTTCAGTCAGACTCCTTTTAATATTCTGAAGTAGTTTTTTAAAGTAATGTCATAGTACTTTAGCAACAGAGGTTGAACTATTAAAGGCATCATAAGTATTTTTATTGCAGTTAGACCTCACAGAAACTTTCTCCTACAATCTCTTATAAGCATTTTTTTCATTTAAAACTATTTTTCTTGATTATATATATGTCATGCATAAATGATTTACACTTCAAATACGTATGGGCTGGATCACAGTTAGAAAAGGACAAATGATTGAGCCTACCTGCCACTCTATCCAAAGCATTGACTTCATTCATCACATTTCTCTGGAAGCCTTAAGTAGAATGATGAAATTCCAAGAAGAAATACAAGATTTTACTTATATATAGGAGTAAAATCTGAATCTTCCCTGAGATATTTTTGTAGATGCTCAAGAGGGTAGAAAATCTTATCTAGTTGATAGGTGATGATAACATTTTATGAAATCTCTGAACTTATTCCCACAACAGGAAAGGAATCTCACTACATTATATAAATTCACTGACTGCATTTATGAATTGCAAATGAATTATAGAAAATATGATTTGAAAAACCATGCCTATCTTGTAGAAAATTATCTCTGTTGAAAATAGTAGAGGGGTTTTTATTTAAATTTAGAAAATATACTGCTGCTCTTCATTAAATATTTATATATTACTTACATTCTGAGAATATATTTGTAGGGAAAGTAAAGCACAATGAAATAATCTTGCTGAATAAAATCATCCTGCTACTTTTTTTTCAAAAAGTTTCACTCCCAATTTTTTCTTAAAAGAAAATTTATTCACTTAAATTATGTACTTCATAATTACTGAGGTTAGCAGGACCTCAAATGCTTGCCTCACATTTTATCCTGTCTTGATTTTCCTGCCTCATTACCAAAAACACTTATATGCTTTATATACCCACATTACATGCTGTATACCCATGTTATTTTTGCAAAATACAATTACTAATGACTTTTCTGCTTCTATTTACAATTCCTGTGAAGGCCCAGACATTTCTGTCATGTACAGAGGTGCAAGCACTTGCCTCTATATTCTTACGATAGATTACCTTATATAATCAACAAGTTTTGAACAGTTTGTAAAATCAAACAGAAATAGATTTGACTAAAGAGCCTAATTAATTTATATAGTCTAAGTTGGCCTTTTGGACAGAAGATTAAATAAGTGTTATTCTTATCTTTAAAAGATTCCTATTCTAGTAGAGCCAGTAACAAGACACATGCACCCATGAGTGACTATTAAGAAATAAATAATAGTTGCACACCTCCAAACACAATGTGATTTTTATATTGTGCTTATGACACATTCCAGTTACAATAAAAATATATGATGTGCTAGTTTTATGACAGAAGCATTACTGCTGAAGGTGGCAGTAGTTCTTGTGAGGCCAGCAGGATGTGAGCAGTGACCTTTAACCCAAACTACTTGTGCATTTATCAGACTGCCCTCATTTACAGTTGAAAAGATCCCAAATCAAGCATCCTTGATAGTAGGTAAAGTTATTGACTGATATGACCCAGAAAGTTAGAAGTAGCCTAGCTACATGTATGAATGGATTCAGAGATTCCAAGAATATCCTTTGGCCGAAATCGGTTTAGCTCAGTGGATAGAGTGTCAGCCTGTGGACTGAAGGGTCCCAGGTTCGATTCCGGTCAAGGGCATGTACATATGTACATTGGTTTCGGGCACATCCCCAGTAGGGGGCGTGCAGAAGGCGGCTGATCTATGTCTCTCTCTCATCGATATTTCTAACTTTCTATCCCTCTCCCTTCCTCTCTATGAAAAATCAATAATATATATATATATATATATGTATATATATATATATATATGAATATTCTTTGATGTGTCCATTCCCTATCTCTTACTTGGTCTTTCTCTTATAATTCAAAGTAGCCACAACAGTCACATGATACTAGTTTAGCAATCTAAGTAGAATAAAATAATGTTTATAGATAGCTCCAGAGGAAAAGTTACAGCTAAGCATTTGATTAACCTAGATCAGCAATACCTAAGCTTTTTCATCTCATGGCCCACAGAAACTAATAACAAAAAGTCTGCAGCACACTAAATATATATATTTATTTATTTATCATTTGTCAATCTAATCCCTTACCTCAAAATAGGTATAATTTTGATTCATTCACACAAGATGGCTATTGTTGTGTTGGCTATTGTCATTTTTGTTTGTTTGACAGTATAAGGGAAAGATTAGTGCCTCTGACTAAATAGTCAGGCATTGCATGTTTGTTTGTTTTTTTGTTTTGTTAATCCTCACCCAAGGGTATTTTTCATTGATTTTTACAGAGATTGCGAAAGAGGGAGAGTTAGAGAGAAAAATTATGTGAGAGACACATAGATTGGTTGCCCCCCACAGGAGCCCTGATCGACCTGAAACCAAGGTATGTGCCCTTGATCTAAATTGAACCCGGGACCCTTCAGTTCTATTGAGCCAAATTGGCTAGGGCCAGGCATTGCATGCTTTAAAAATTCTTGTGGCACACCAGTGTGCTTGCAGCAGCACACCATTTTGCCCTAGATTAAACTGGTATTGTCAGTAACAGTACATGGACAAGATTATTCAGAAAGAAAAACTTAGCAAAGAATGAGAAAGGATTTCTGAGAGAAAGAAAAAAAAAAGAGAGAGTCCATAGCTACCAAGTTTCACCCTTTCCCTTTTCTCTATTACTACTTAACTTTTTTATACTGTTCCCCCAGTACGTTTAATTACCTGCATTTGGAGTCAGATACTCCTACATCTCCCAATAGTATATAGGCGTTCTCTTACCCATTCTTAAGAAGCCATCCTCCATAGAGAAAAACAAAACAAAACAAAACAAACAAAACAAAACAAAACAAAACAAACAAAACAAAACAAAACAAACAAAACAAAACAAAACAAAAATAAGCTCTTACCTTCTCCATACATACAATAATGACTTCATCCACGAAACTCAAGCACGTTGAGTTGTTTCTGCAGGGGTCAGTGAGAGGATCACAAATGTTATAGTGCTAATGGCAGAATTTTCCAGTATAAAAGGTGGGCACAGGCATACAAATTGCCTAGGGATAGTAGACTTCTGACAAAGAGCTCCATTCAGGCACGAGTCAAAGTCTCATTCATTTATTTCTTCACCACAGTTTTGTTCAGTCCATCCGGATGTACATTCACAGCTAAAATAAAATTTTAAGATAGCTGAACAATGCTGGTTCAAATCAATTCTTTGCATTTTCAATGCAATTACTATATTGGACTATGTGGCATTTATTTAACACAAGATCAATAAATGACGCATACTTTAAAAAGTTTGCCTGATTTCCTGAGACAATTTGATGTATATTACTACAAAACTGACTACATTGGCTGAAATACAACTTAAGAAGTATTTGTTATATTTTTAATATATTTAGGCACTGAGACATATCAGAAAACAAATGTCCTACCAATTTCAACTTTAGCAATTATTGAGATAAATTACTAATTGAGAAAATTTTCTTAATTATTTATTTTATGTAAAATAAGTTTTACCAATGGGATCACTGTTTATAAGCCTTAGGTGATATTTAATTCAAAATATTTAGCAACATGTGATTGTTATAATGACCAGCATATTTATAATAAGGTGCACCTTTATGTTAAGCATTTTTGTTTCAATTTTTGTATGCTTTAAAAATATATTTCATATTAATATACAAATAATGTGGACAATTTTAAGAGAAAGTAAACTAAATAAAAATTAAGGTGTTTGGATCTTGTCTGTACATCACAAACTTTAGCTCATTTTAAGCCTCAGCCATCCAATATCTGTCATTCTCTTGGAAATACTTGACTTCAAATTTCAATTTTAGTCCAACATCTTCTAGAAAACTAGGCAACTAGTAAGTTCTGCTACTAAGAGCAGAGGAATTTCGACAGGTAACACAGGAAAAAATTGTTTTCTACGTAAGTGTTATGCAAATAATGGAAATGGACAAGCAATGATGAAATGTGCCAATATGGGATAAATGTGAGGATTGTTGATTGACTGGCTGACTGGAAGTCAACCAAAAACTGTGGGCAGGTTCAGAGACACAACTCCTGTCAGTCTGCGGGCAAGGCAGAGCTCCCAGTCTTGAGTAAATGTACTGTTTGACAAATAACAAAGCATCTGACAAGGCATAGAGGGTATTAGCAGTATAATTTTCAGAAAAAAATTCCTTTACTGACAGATTAAGGTAATTTGAAAAGAATATTACATTGCAGAAACATCTAACTTGCTTCTTTATATTTTGCTGAAAAGAAAAAAAAATTGAAGGATAAAAGGAGGAAAAGAGAAGGGAAGGAAGCAGAGAAGAAGGAAAGATAAATAAATTAAAAGGCTACTTTATATTGAGAGCTTCAAATAAAAAGGAAGGAAAAGAGGAAAGAGAAAGAAAAGAAAGACTAAGTAACTTAATTTTCAGTGTCAAAGCTTCAGGAATATCTTGCCCATTCTGTTTGAATAAATATAGAGGACACCAATATAGTGAAAGGAGACATTAGTTGTATGACTAGCGTGCACTGATACTTAAAATTAATTCTAAGTAGATATGATACCTGTGAAATTAATACTGAAATGAATAGGAGGCCTGATAGTTTCAGTCATAATTGACTAATAATGTTGTTACTAATTCCATAACATTGTATTCAATCTAATAAAAAAGGTAGATTTTTATAGTTATTTTATTTAATTTGGTAGAGTGCAGAAAATGATTACTATGAGACAAATGAATATTTCTTTGTACAATATGTTTGTCAAAGGCAAGCTTTACAAATGAAATAATTCATACCTTAGAAATAAAAAAATATTCTAGAATGTTATTTCTTTTAAAAATATTAAAATACCATGATATTTTTATCTTTCTTTCTAAAAAAAAAATGACGTTTTGTTGGCTATTTGCCTTAATTTGCATAGATTGTCCTGGTTTAGGCCTATTACCCCTTAATAATTATTTAAAGTGTGCTCTATAACTTAATTTTTTTTGCTATGGTGTTACTCTCTTCATCTCTGATTATTTCCTATATCTTTTAATGGTACTGATTATTTTCCAAAAACGAGTGAACTACTACTTATTCACTAATCCTGCACATGGATTCACCTTGCTTTGAAATTTGCTTGCCACACATTTTAGGAAATCATCACGTGTACTATCTTGTATTGTAAATATTTCATGGTTTTTGCCTAATATTAAGCTTTTTATTCCTTAATGTATAAGAATTATCTGAATATTTTTATTCCCATGTATATAATATGTTGAAAATGTAAATATTAATATATGATCTTCTGTTGGAATCATATAGACATACCTGAATTTCTTTCTTTTGGGTAATTAAGAATCAGAGGGCTTAATCAAATTGCTAATCTTAGAGAACTGTAAAAACTAAATGCAATAATGAACAAAAAGTATATGTGGTTTCTGACATCATCAATGCCTACCAACCTACAGTGGTTACTAGGTCCTGCCAGAGAATTTTAATATGCATTTGTTACCCTATTTATGGCTCAATAAATTATGCATCTAAGGAATGAATATCACTTCAATTTCTAGTGGTACTTTTATTTATTTGTCAAGTCATTATATATTAAAATTGTCAACTATATTACCCAATTTGATATTTCTAATAAAACATTGAAATAAATAGAAGAGATGTTCATATTCTTACTATACAGAAAAATTTGAAGTCACTTTATTTCTAAATATTTACATTTTTATTTTTCTTATACTCTTTCATGAGTACATAATTTCAACTGGATTACTTTAAAAGATTTGTGAATAACCCACAATTCTTGACTATTTAGTATATGTGCTTAAGGTTTATTTTACCTTCTCACATAACAGGTGCTCCGAGATTTCATGTGGTCCCTTTACTAGGATCAAATCCTCTGGAAAACATCTGTCCATATGTTAATAGGACTAATGTTGCCAAGATGAGAACCATGGAGATGAATGGGTATTTTCTAGAAATAAAGTTCCAAGGAACAAAGTCACTAGCAGTAACTAATAATCATACCAATATATGCCTATATTTTAATCTGCTTTTATACATATCAGAGGAACTAGTCTTGGATAAATGGAAAAATATTTTTATCTGAGAGCTTCAACCTGATCTTTAGGTTGTACCATCAAGTAATTTGGGATTCAGTATGATCTGCCAGGATTTTCCAAACTCACAGCTAGAAGCAGTCTTTACGGATTAAAATAAATAAGCATAAATACAACTGTATAACATTTCAAGTGTACACTTTCCAGTAGTAAATACTTGAAAAGTAATTGAGTGTGTGCTTAAAGAAAGATTAATATATTCTAATTCACTGTCTTCCCTGGTGAGGGAACCAAAAATTCATTAGCATAAAATACATTGAATTATATCCAAATAAGAACAATATTTCAATTTTAAATGTTGATTTAAAATACCAAAGCTAATGATAGAAAGTAAAGTAGACTTCACTGTTATAAAATAGAGGAAAAAAAGACAATTTATTAAAGATATTTATTGTTTTAAAAAATGTAGTAGATTCAAATTTCTGAATATTAACCATTCTGTATGCTTACTTTACTATAAATATTGGTATGTAATAATTAAATATTATTCAGCAATGCTGATCTATGCCAGGTTTGTTGGCTATAAATATATAAATGTAAGCCTAACTTATAAGTATATATAACTTAAAAAATATTTTCTTATAAAAATTAGTTCACCTGTTGTTTGTTGCAGCCATTACTTGTATGTAAAATAAAATTTCAACAAAAACTATTAGGTGAAAAATAAATTATGAGACAGTGAACCATAAAATAGTATTATAGTTTTAATATCTTAAAAATGTGAGGCATGGAAAAAGGAAGTAATAAAAAAATATGGGTTACTCAACTATATCGTTCACTCTTTATTTTATCATTTTATTAATTCACCTATTCATTCATTTAGTTTTATCCCTAGTAAATTTCCTCACCTGTTCCCCCACTCCAATGTCCCGCATCCATTGGCTATGCCTTCATACATGCATACAAGTCCTTCGGTTAATCTCGTACAGCACCCCCAGCCCCAATCTCCCCTGCCCTTTCACCGTAGTATGACAGTCTATTCATTGCTTTGCCTCTGTATCTGTTTTTTTTTTCTTCTTTTTTCCCGCCAGATTCTATTTTTTAAAAACATCTTGCCTCTCTATGCTAGAAATAAAGTTATAAGAACAAAAAATATTTGAGTGCCAATTTCAATGTCTAATATTTATGAGTTCCAGTTTCAATGTCAAACAGTTTCTTATGTGTACACGTCAGCAATGGTATCTGCATGGTGGACAAATGGTGGACAAATGGTGGACAAATGGTGGCAATGCAGGTCTGACCCTCTCGAGTTTGGTCTTAGGCATCCTGTACTGACGCATAGTTACTGACTGCTAGCATGGCAAGGCGTCCTCAGTGTCTTCCATCTCTGGACTGTTTCTCCTCTTGTCTTCATGGTTGGAGCAGACCTGTCAGTTCCTCTCTGTTGCAGGAGTCCACTTGGTCTTGGAGTTGTTTTCTGAAAGTGTATCAACATATTCTCAACCAAAAGTTAATAAAGGGATTTTTTTCTATAAATCCCTTGGGGTCCTTGTAGTTTGTGTCCACCTGATTTTCCTTTGGCTTATTTTGACACCATGTGTGTTTGTCATAGGTGTCTTGTTCTTAATATTACAAATGAAAATTAATTTTCTAAAGTAAAAATTTTCTAGATGTAATTTACTTACACAATATTTTGCACACAAATATGCCTGATTTATGTTCATTGCATGTTAAGCAATCTTACCATGAGGTGAACTACCAATAGAAATTTTAGTTGATACTTTAGAAACAGCTTTTAATCCAGTACAATTAAATTTTCTCAGGTATTCACTTATTTCAATTCACCAATTTAAATTAATCCTAAAGCTTGATTACTCTTTTACTGTCTGATTTAATACTCTATCAATAATTTTAGATTACCCTGTAAATATTAGTGGAAAGGTTTATTTGCATTCTTAAGTAGGCACTGAGCATTCCTAGTGCTAGGCTGAATTTAGATATAGGGCAGCTGCTGTCAGCAAGTTTCTGTCTCTTAGCTGGGTCTTGATCTGTGCTGAGCATGGAAAGTGAAGTAGCCATGGGGGCAGGAGACCTCCCTCGGAAGAAGTGCGGGTTCAGACCCCTACAAGGTCCACGGGGCGGGGAAGAGGGTCTGTGCCCCACTTATTTTACCCCCAACTTCTCTCCTGATGGCCCCTCTGCGACTGTGCCTGTCTTACTTAGGTTGTTCCTTCCCTGAGGAATCTTACTGTCTCTGGCTAACCAGTCATCCTCTGGAGCCATGCAGGGTGTAGTGAGGTTAAGTTCTGTCTCCATGGTAACCTATGCCACTGTGGCCCCCATACCCAGCACTTCCTTGGGATCCCCTCACCTGCTGGCAGGGCGGGGCACTGATCATATATCTCCAAGAATTCAGGTTCCTTCTCCAGGGAGGGCCCATCTCACACCATTTGGCAAGAGACAGATCCATTATACCAGCCACCTGGAGGTTTCAATCTCAATGTGAATAGAAAGCTCAGGCTATAGCTGAGGGCAAATGGATTGTGAGAAGAGGGTCCCTCTTGGCAAAAGAGGTAAAAGGGGCCAGTATAGACTGCTCAAGTGCCTTCCCAGTCCCTTAATTCCTTCTAAAAGGGATTAAATTCTTTCATATCCTTTTTGAAATTACTACTAAACATTTAAAGAATTAGTTTGTATTTTTGTTTGGGATAATTGTACAATACATTATTGAAAAATATCAAAAATTAAATGACATTTTAGAATAATATAATGTAAGGATATTCTTTGATCTAGGCCATGGCAATTCAATTCAAAGTGGCTGTCAAATTCTTTTTGTAACTTTATATAAACTTTTTCAGGGAGGCAAAAACACAGATTACTTACCTTAGCTCAAAAGGCCAAATATATTAAGTTTCAATTACAATCCTTACGACATTTGAAGGAAACTTCTCTATTTCCTTCCAAAATGATTTTCATGCTACAGTTTCATTTAAAAATCTTTGTCACATGAAACAATTTATCTTAAGTTTTTGGTGACCACTGTATGGATCAGATTTAATGTTTTATTATAATAATTTTTTAAATTTATTTTTTACATGTGTCCTTATTCTCTCATTACCTCCCTCCCCCCACTCCCTCTCATACATCCTGCCCACGTTGTCTGTGTTTAATGATTATGCTCATATGCATGTACGAAAGTCTCTCTGATCTGAGCTGGGCCATGTCTCTGTCTGTTACCTGGGTCCTGATCTGTGCTGAGCATGGGAAGCAAGGTAGCCATGGGGGCAGGAAACGGCCCTCAGAAGGGGGGAAGGTTTAGACCCTGCAAGGTTGGTGGAGGGTGAGGGTCTGTGCCCTACCTCTGTTGATACCCATGTTCTCTCCTGATGGCCCCTCTGCAACTGTGCCTGTCCTACATTGTTCCTTCCCTGAGGAATCTTTCCCGTCTCTGGCTAACCAGTCATCCTCCGGGGCCAAGCAGGGTGCTGTAAGGTTCAGTTCTGTCTCCATGGTACGAATGCCCCCATGGCCTCCACGCCCAGCACCTGCCTTGGGGATCCCCTCGCCTGCTGGCGGGGGCCCCGACACTCGTCACTTACCTTGGGGAATTCAGGTTCCTTCTCTAAGGATGGCCCAACTCACACCATTTGGCAAGAGACAGATCCATTATACCACCTCTAGGTTTCAACCTCAGCATGAATAGTGAGCTCAGGCTACAGACAGAAACATGCCAACAGCAGCTGCCATATATCTAAATTCAGCCCAGCACTAGGAATACTCAGTGCCAACTCAATGCAAATAAACATCTCCACTAATATATACAGGGTAATCTAAGATTGCTGGTAGAGTATTAAATTTGATGTAAAAGAATTACCAAGCTTTCAGATTAATTTAAATTGGCGATCTGAAATAAGCGAACACCGAAGAAAATTTAGGTCTAATGGACAAAAAGCTGTTTCTAAAGTATTAATTAAAATTTCTATTAATTTTACTCATCTCATGGTAAAATTGTTTAATATGTAATGAACAGAAAACAGGCATATTTGTGTGCAAAAGTTAAAATTTAATGTTATCAAGATTGCATTAAAAAAATTACCAAATTCTGCATCAATCAAAAAAAGTGGGGGAGAGAGTAGGATAATAGCATGTAAGGAAAATTATCTGGTAAGTATACTACATTTAGAAAATTTTCACTTTAGAAAATAATTTCCATTTGTAATACAAACAGCAAGACACCCATGAAAAACACACATCGTGTCAAAATAAGCCAAAGGAAAAGCAGGTAGGCAAAAATAAAAAGGACCCCAAATCAATTTTATAGAAAAGATTCCTATATTAACTCTTGGTCGATAATATGTTTATATACTTACAGAAAACAACTCTAAGGACCAACTGGACTCCTGCAACAGAGAGGAACTGACAGATCTGCACCAAACATGAAGTCAAGAGAAGAAACAGTCCAGAGATGAAAGACCCTGACGACACCTTGCCATGTGAACAGTTAGCAGCTGAGCATCACTACAGGATGCCCAGGACCAAACCAGCATTGCCACCATCTGTCCAGTATCCAGATACCATTGATGACATGTACAGATAAGGAACTGTATGACATTGAAAGTGGGACTCAAAGCTATCGGACATTGAAATTGGGACTCAATCATTTTTCTTTTCCTCTGGTGGGTTTATTTCTAGCTTACAGGGGCAAGATGTTTTTAAAGACAAGAAACAGAGGTTGGAGGGGGTGAAGCAGATGCAGAGGCAAAGAAGCAATGAACAGACTGTCGTGCTACAGTGGGAAGGCAGGGGAAGTTGGGGAGGAGGGGCCTATAGGAGATCAAATGTAGGCCTTGTATTCATGTGTGTGTAGGCATAGCCAGTGGATATAGGGCAATGGGGGGAGACAGAGGATGGGGTGGTGACGGATCAGGACATGTACTGGGGGGTGGGGAGGGCAATAGGGGGAAATAATAATAAATACAATTATAAAATATAATAATAAATAAATTTACTTTCAACTCCTCCCCCCAAAAAAAAGTATCTGTTGGTCTCCCCCCCCCTTATTCCCACCACCCCCACTTTCCCCAAGGTTTGATGTTTTGATCAAAATTTTTCATTCTCTGTATCTGATCTTGCTCATTAGTCTATGTCATGCATTATATTCCACAGATGAGTGAGATCATGCGATATTTATATTTCTCTGCCTGGCTTATTTCAATAAGCATAATACTTTCCACCTCCATCCATGTTGTTGCAATTGGTAGGAGCTTCTTCTTTTGTACTGCAGTGTAGTGTCCATTGTGTAGATGTACCACAGTTTTTTAATCTATTCATCAGATGATGGACATTTAGGCTGTTTCCAAATCTTAGCTATGGTGAATTGTGCTTCTATGAACATAGGGTGCATATGTCCTTTCTGATTGAAGTGTCTAATTTCTTGGAATATACTCTTAGAAGTGGGATCACTGGGTAAAATGACAGTTCCATCTTTAGTTTTTTGAGGAAACTCCATACTGTTCTCCACAGTGGCTACACCAGTCTGCATTCCCACCAGCAGTGCACGAGGGTTCCTTTTTCTCCGCATCCTCGCCAATACTTGTCATTTGTTGATTTGTTGATGATAGCCAATCTGACAGGTGTGAGATGGTACCTCATTGTTGTTTTGATTTGCATCTCTCTGATGATTAGTGACTTTGAGAGGATTTTCATATGCCTTTTGGCCTTCCTTCTGTCTTCTTTTGAGAAGTGCCTATTCAGATCAGTTGCCCATTTATTGATTGGGTTATCTTTTTTGTGAAGTTGTATGAGTTATCTGTAAATGTTGGAAATTAAATCCTTATTGATGATATAATTGGCAAATATGTTCTCCCATGTAGTGGGCTTTCTTGTTTCTCTGTTGATGGTTTCCTTTGCTGTGCAAAAGATTTTTATTTTGAAGTAGTCCCATTTGTTTATTTTTTTCCCCTAGTCTCCATTACGCTAGGAGCTGTGTCTATAGAGATATTGCTATGACATATGTCTGCTATTTTGCTGCCTCTGGAGTCTCATAGAATTTTTATGGTTACCTGTTTTACATTTAAGTCATTTATCCATTTTGAGCTTGTTTTTTGTATGGTGTAAGTTGGTGGTTTAGTTTCATTTTCTGGCCTGTATCTGTCCAATTTTCCCAACACCATTTGCTGAAGAGACTGTCTTGACTCCATTGTATGTTTGTGCATCCTTTGACAAATATTAATTGGGCATAGTGGTTTGGGTCGATTTTCCGGTTCTCTATCCTATTCCATTGATTTATGTGTCTGTTCTTGTGTTCAATACCAGGCATTTGTTAGAACAGTGACTTTTCTGCGTATAGGTCTTTCACCTCCTTAGTTAAGTTTATTCCTAGATATTTTAATTATTTTTGGTGCAATGGTAAATGGGATTACCTTTTTAGTCTCTCTTTCTGTAAGTTCATTATTGGTATATAGAAATGCCATATATTTCTTGGTGTTAATTTTGTAACCTGATAAATTGCTGAATTCATTTATAACGTCTAATAATTTTTTATGGGATCTTTAGGGTTATCTATGCAAAGTATCATATCATCTGCAAATAATGACAGTTTTACATCTTCTTTTTTCTATTTGGATGCCTTTTACTTATTTTTCTTGTCTGATAGCAATGGCTAGTACTTCCAGCACTGTTTTTAGGGGAAATGGTTTTAGTTTTTGCCTGTTTTACATTTAAATCATTTATCCATTTTGAGTATGATGTTGGCTGTGGGTTTGTCATATAAGGCTTTTATTATGTTGAGGTATGATCCTTCTATTCCTACCTTGCTGAGAATTTTTATCAAGAAAAAGTGTTGGATTTTGTCAAATATTTTCTCTGCATTAATTGATATGACTATGTGATTTTTATCTCTCAATTTGTTTATATGATGTATCATGTTTATTGATTTGCAGATATTGTACCATGCCTGCATCCCTGGAATAAATCCTACTTGGTCATAGTGTATGATCTTTCTGATGTACTGCTGGATTTGATTTGCTAGAATTTTGTTGAGGATTTTGGCATCTATGTTCATGAGGGTTATTGGTCTGTAATTCTCTTTCATTGTGTTATTTTTATCTGGTTTTGGTATTAGGATGATGCTGGCTTCATAGAAGGAGTTTGGAAGTGTTCCTTCCTCTTGAATTTTCTGGAATAGTCTGAGGAGGACAGGTTTTAGTTCTTCCATAAATGTTAGTAAAACTCCCCTGTGAATCCACCTGGGCCTGGGCTTTTATTTGCTGGAAGCTTTTTGATGACTGCTTCAATTTCTTCCATAGTTATCATTGTATTGAGATTTTTAGAATCTTCCTGTGTGAGTTTTGGAAGTTTGTGTTTTTCTAGGAATCTGTCCATTTCCTCTAAATTGTGTAATTTGTTAGAATAGAGTTGTTCATAATGTTTTTTAACAATCCTTTATATTTCTGTGGGGTCTGTAGTTATTTTGCCTCTCTCATTTCTGATTTTGTTTATTTGGGTCTCTTTCTTTGCTTCTTGGTGAGCCTGGCTAGAGGTTCATCAATCTTGTTTATTCTTTCAAAAAAGAAGCTCTTGGTTTTGTTGATCTTTTGCATTTTTTTTTTTTTTGGTCTCTATGTCATTCATTTCTGTTCTAATTTTATTATTTATTTCCTTCTACTCACAGTGGGTTTTTCTTGTTGCTCTCTTTCTAATTCTGTGAGTTGCTGAGTAAGGTGGTTCATTACCATTTTTTCCTGTTTTTTGAGATAGGCCTGTAGAGCCTTAAACTTCCCTCTGAGCACTACTTCCATTGTGTCCCATAGCATTTGCGTCGTGTTTTTATTGTCATAGTCTCCAGGATATTTTTAATTTTTTCTTTGATCTCATATATAACCCAATCATTGTTTAGTAACATGCTATTCAACTTCCAACTGTTTGATTTTTTTTGGAATGTTTTTATTGTAGTTTATTTCTGATCTTATGCCATTGTGGTCTGAGAAAATGCTTGATATGATTTCAATCTCTTTGAATTTGGGGAGATTTTGCTTGTGACCCAATATGTGGTCTATTTTTGAAAATGTATCATGCGTACTTGAGAAGAACATATATTCCGTGACTTCCGGGTGATATGCTCTGAAAATATCAATTAGATCTAGTGAGTTATTTAGGATTCCTATTTCTTTGCTGAATTTTTTGTCTAGAGGATTTGTCCAGTGATGTCAGTGGTTTATTAAATTCCTCTACTATGATTGTATTGTTGTCAATCTCTCCCTTGATATCTTCCAGGAATTTTTTTTTATCTATTTAGGTGCTCCTGTATTAGGCGCCTATATGTTTACCAGAGTTATATCTTCTTGATGAATTGTTCCTTTTAGTATTATGTAGTGGCCTTTCTCATCTCATTAATGCCTTTACTTTGAGGTCTACTTTATCAGATATAAATATCACTACCCCAGCTTTTTTCTCATTTCTATTTGCCTGAAAAATGTATTCTTGGGTTCACACCCTTGATTTGCATCATCACTTCATATATTTCATTGCATTCTCTTCTGGCCTGGTGTGTTTTTGTTGAGAAAACAGTTGATATTCTAATAGAAGATCCCTTATAGGTAACTTTCTGTCTCTCTCTGGCAGCCTTTAAGGTTCTTACTTTGCAGTTAGTGTTTGCCAGTTTAATTATAATGTGTCTTGGCGTTGGTCTTTTGGGGTTCAACTTGTTTGAGACTTTGTGTACTTCTTGGCCTTGTATCATTTTTTTCTTGCCAATATCAGGGAAGTTTTCTCTCATTATTTCTTCAAATAGGTTTTGTATTCCCTGCTTCTCTTCCTCTCCCTCTGGTATCCCAAATAAGCTAATGTTGCATTGTCCTAAAGCTCCCTTAGGCTCTCTTGTTTTGTAAGTCTTTTTTTCCAGTTTCTGCTGTGTTTGTGTGTTTTTCCCTATCTTGTCTTCTAATTTGCTGATGCAGTCCTCAGCTTCTTATAGTCTACTATATAGGCCTTCCATTATGTTCCTTATTGCAGATTTGCCATTCTTCATCCCCACTTGGTTTCTTTTCATGTTGGTGACATTCTCATTCAGCTTCATATACTTCTCATTGAGTTGTGTGTATTTGTCATTGAGTTGTGCATATTTGTCTTCCATTCGTTTGAATATCCTTAAAACTATTACTCTGAATTATTTCTCTGATAAGCTGCTGGCTTCAATTCCATTTAACTCCCTTATGGTGATTCCTCTTTTTCTTTCCATTGGTGATTGCTTTTTTGTCTTCCCATGTTTTACTGTAATGATTTAATTGTAGATCCAATTGCTTTTCTACCTAGGGTTTTTTGGGGGGATGGTGCTGCTGGTGTATTGTCTCAGTTCTCCTGTGCTTGTTAATCTATTGCAGTTCCCTACTTGAGCTATTTGGGTTATCTCAATGTAGATCTCTGAGCTTGAGCAGTACAGCTGTGTTGTCTAGGAGTTGGGAGCCGTGGAGGGGAGTGTTCCCATTTTTGCTGTTTTGCACTCTTAATTGAGATCACGTGTGCCCAGTGAGGACACACAGTAGCACCAAGGACCCATCTGTTGGGGTGATGTAGATCAGTGGGCCTACATTCTGGAGAGGCGTGACTGTGGTGCTCAAAGTTACAAAATCACACCCGTGGGACTTCCATTGGTTCCCAGGCACTGCCTAGGGAGTGGACCACCAGAAATGCATTGCTGTGGGTGGACTGTAAACACACTGATATGGGCTGGCTATAAATTCGTTGACTAGGGCACGCTGTAAAGGCACCAACCTGGGAGTGCTATAAACATGCCGCCTACCATAAACCAGTGATGGGTGCATGCTTCAAATGGTGCCACTAGAGTGCACAGCAACCCAGTGAAGAGGGCACACTGCTTATGGGGCAAACAGGGCAAGCAACAAACAGGGTGACCTGGATGCTCTGTAAATTCATGAGGAGAGCCACTAGGGCTTTTCACAAGCTGAGGACCAGTGTGCACTGCAACCACACTGATGTCACCAGGGAGGGACAGGTTGCACTCACTGCTGTGGAAGCAGAGGTCCCAGATCCACAGGTCTATAGCTGTGGCAGCAGGACTCCGGTTGGAGTTGCTGTTGGGTTGCAGGTCAGCTCCAAAGCCTGTCTGGCTGGTGGTGTTAATGAGTTCCCAAAGAAAGGCCATATTCCCCTTCAAGATAACATGGTAGCATAGGCTCCACACCCGAGTCCCGCAGTTCGGGGAGTGGCAGCTTTGGTGGCAGTCTCTCCTTGTCCAAAAAAACCTGGACTGCCAGCCCCTGCTGCTCCCGTGAGCTTCAACTCTCACTCACTCACTCACACACATACCACACACATCCACACACTCTCCTTTCATCCCCTCACTCACTTTCTCTCCCTCACCTTCATCCTGCCAGCCACCATACTTTTCTTCTTTATGGGCAGAGACCATGCTTAGACGGAACTCTATATGTAAAAGATGAAACAGAATAAATGAAATAAAAAGTAAGAAACATGGACTGCTAATTCATGCTACAGAATAAAAGGAGTCCTCAAAATTAAGACAAAATGTAAACCACTGTTGGAAAAAATGTTGTTGAATTCTAAGATTATGTCATGCTCCAAGGTAAAACAGTTACTGCTACAAAATTGTATTAAAACTACAATTTTCCATTTCCCACTCAATGTACTCTTCAATACATCCATATCTATATCCTATCTAATAAAAGAGTAATATGCAAATTGACTACACCTCCACTACACCCATAAGCTATGCCCACAATCCACACCCACCAGCCAATCAGGAGTGAGTATGCAAATCAACCCAACCAAAATGGCTATGTCCACAGAGAGAGCAGGAGGGAGACTTGGGTTGCTCCCTGCTATGGAGGAAGTCGAGCTTCCCACACACCCTGGCCAGCCCAGGCCTCTGCTTAATGCAACATAGTTCAATGGCTGAAGATAAATAATTACCAGATACCAGGGCCTCTGCTTGGGTCTCTGGGAAGTGTGGCCAGTCTGCAAACCACTACAGGCTCTGCCCAGGTCACCCAATGCCCCAAGGGAACCCTCACCCTGATCTGGGACACACTTCAAGGCACACCAGATGGCCCACACCCATGAACCAGGCCTCTATCCTATCTAATAAAAGAGAAATATTCAAATTGAGCATCATCCAAATCACAAGATGACTGCCCCCATGTGGTCAAAAATCCTACCCCCATGTGGACACAAGATGGCCACCACAAGATGGCCAGCAGGGGAGGGCAGTTGGCAGGGACTGGGCTGCAAATGAAGGCAGTTGTGGGTGATCAGACCAGCAGGGGACAGTTAGGGGTAACCAGGCCAGCAGAGGAGGGAAGTTGATGGTGACTGGGCCTGCAGGGAAGGGCAGTTGGGGTTGACCAGGCCTGCAGGAGAGGGAAGTTAGGGGCAAAGAGGCTGCCATGGGAGCTGTTAGACATCAATCAGGCGGACAGGGGAGTGGTTAGGGGATAATTAGGCTGGCAGGCAGAAATGCTTAGGGGCAATCAGGAAGGCAGGCCAGTGAGCAGAGAGTTGGGAGCCAACAGTCCTTGATTGTGAGAAGGATGTCTGATTGCCCATTTAGGCCCAAGCCTACCTAGTTATTTTATTCATTTTATTTCTAAATGTTTATATTTTTATTTGTCTTATACTCTTTCATGAGTACATGATTTTTATTGGACTTCTTTAAAAGATTTGTGAATAACCCGCAGTTCTTGACTATTTAGCATATTTGCTGAAGGTTTGTTTTATCTTCTCACATAACAGGTGGCCCAAGATTTCATGTGGTCTCCTTACAAGGATCAAATTCTCAGGAAGCATCTGGCCATGTAGGATTGGGCCTAAATAGGCATTTGGGCATCCCTCAAGGAGTCCCAGATTGGAGAGGGAGCAAGCTGGGCTGAAGGACAACCTCCTCCTGTGCATGAATTTTTTGCACTGGGCCTCTAGTATATATATATAAAAAGCCAGTGAGGAGAACACTTGAGCAACTGGTTGCTATGATGCCCACTGCAGCTGACCAAGCAGCTGGACTGGTGGCAGGGCAAGCTGGCCAGCCTCTTGTCTCCCTTCCCCTGCACTGACCCAGCCCGATCATCGCCCATCAGAGCAGGCTGAAAGACCCTACCTGTGCATTAATTCATGAACTGGGCCTCTAGTTTATAATAGTCTTAATAAATGTGCCCATTATGCCAGGTATGTCTCCATATGTTTTGCAGGTAGTAGTTAATTTAGTTCTTCCTTAAGAAGATATTTTACCACATATATTCTTAGGAAACTAGAACTCTGAGAAATGACTTGCTCAAATTTACACAGCTACTACTTTAAGGTATTTCAATCTATAATACCTGACCCTCTGAATATGTGTTTTGACTCTATATGCCATATTGTTTCTTGTGCTTCCAAGGATTTTCTACAGGTACAAAAGTGCATATATCCTAACATATAATGCAGTGGAAATCCAGTTTATATATTATAGTTTATATGTTACACATGATACCTTGTAAAAAATTAGTATTTTCCCAAGTCATTACATAAATATATCCAACTTATTTCAATTACTCCAGATACTATAACTAGTACCCTTTTACTATCATTTATGTTATTTGTTATTTTTTTTTCTTTTGTGTGCAATGAACAAAGAACTTTGAAGGCATATTTTTGTGCCCTTGCATGTATATATTTATAGAAGTAAAATAAAAGCATTTGGCACTCACTCATGGTGAATGTATTACAGGTTCAATTTCCTAGGAATTAAACTCTGAGATGAAAATTGGCGTGCTAGAAATTTACTGTGGAGTGTGTTTGAAATGTGTGCATGTTTTTGTAGATATTTATATCACAATAAAGCTTTTGAAAAATAAAAGAAAATATCTGTGGGAGAAATAAAGATGCAGAATGAAGCAAAGACAAATGGCAGTGGAAAGGGTATGGAGAATCCCCAATCCAATTGTGCGCTCTATCTTAAGGATGAACCAGTAGAGTTGTCTAAGACCGAGGAGCAGGAGACCATTCTTTATGTCCTTACATCAACCAAACATTGAGTGTAAGCTGTGTTCCCTAAAAAGGAGTGTTTCTTTCCAGTTGAGGGCAAGTCTCATAGCTATCTGCCATCATTATTCCGAGGAGTTAGTAAAATAAGAGTTTTAGACCTAAGATTACAGCATTCACTTGCGCGCGCGTGCGCGCGCACACACGCACATACACACACACACACACACACACACACACACATATATATATACACATATATATATATATATATATGTGTATATATATATATATATATATATATATATATATATATATATATTTCAAGTGACCAGAATGGCAGAACACTAGGATGAGCAAAATGACTGCTCACCATGAAGTGCACTGTGGCAGTCAACTGCCACAACCTTTCATGGTCCCTCTCCCTAGCCATCCCAGCCCCTTGATTGGGCTCCCCACCTCAATTGGGGGCAAGGATGGCCAGCCAACTTCCCTCATCCCCTCACTCCCACAGCCCGGCCCTGGTCATCCCCCATTGGGGCAGGTCAGCCAGACCCTATCCATGCACAAATTCATGCACCAGACCTCTAGTAGCTAATAATACAGTATTGTGTACTTTGAAATATATTAAAAAGGAAATATCCCATGTTTAGTATTCTAATCACTACACATACATGTCTACTCAGATAAACATATACAGACTACAAAAACACAAGAATACAAGAAAATTTTGGAGGGCATGGATATGTTTGTTACCTTGATAATGGTAATGATATCATGGGTGTATTCATATATTCATGAGCTGGGGAAATGACAGTTTGAACCAGTGATTGCACTGTGAGCTACATCTGGATCAGATGCATTTATAACCTTCTCTTCTTATGCCCTCATTCTATAACCAGACCAATGAAGCTTCAGAAACCTAGATATCAATGTCAAATTTAATTCACATCCAACAGCCTTAAATTATTTGGCATTTTTTGCCCTAAATATAGTTACAGAAGTAAATGTCTGCAGGTCCTTTTGGTGGAATCATTACTGTATCTTGATGTGATATTGTAGGGTTTTTTCTCTTGGGGACCTAGAATCTCCTTTAACCAGTGGGTTTGGGCTCCAAAACCCAGACACTGGATCATTACTTGTAGCTGGAAAGGCTTTCCTTAGCCTCCTAATATTCATTATTGATTTATTTTGATTGTATAGATTGAGAAATATCTTTGTTACCCATTAATCAATTCTGCCCTAGATACAATGTGTTCTATTATGTGTCTCCAGGTTTCTTTGAGGTTCAGGGTCCCCCTTACTCCTCTCTAACCTTGGTGATTGTTAAAATTGCCCATACTTACTCTAAAAATTACTTAGAAGATCACCTGGTCTTTTTAAGTTTCAAAATCCTATCATTACTGTTCCTTACAGGGAGCCAATTTTGGTAACAATATCTTGTATAATCAGTCCTGGTCCATAGGGGATGATCAATACTAAGCTTCTGAATGAAATCAGTGCCCCTCTGAAAGCATATATCATCTCTGTGATAAAAGAGTTCCTCCAGGCCCTCCTACAGAACAAGATTAGTTTTGTGGCCTTACTTGAAGCACATAGTTTAGTGTGCTCATTTATCTGAGCTCTTGATATTTTTCACTGGTTTTCGTATTAATTGTTATTTTTTAATAACAATTGTTATTAATGTTATTTGTTAATTGTTACACTACCATCAATTTTGCCAAGCTTCCAAGGATTGAATAACCAAGTACAGAAGGGTTGAGAGAGGAAATAGGATGATATATATATATATATATATATATATATATATATATATATATGTTTCACCTAGGTCCTGAGAGACAGGTTATCCTTGAAGGACGTTTTTTACAAGAGATTTCTCTGCCTTACCTTCCTTCTTTCTTTTCCCTTCTCCATCATCTGCTTTACATATTTCTTCATATAAACTGATATCTTCTTTAAAACTAAATAAAAAGGAGTGCAAGTGTTATATATATATACACAAACACACACACTAAGAGGCCCAGTGCACAAAATTCATGCATGGGTGGGGGGATGTCCCTTAGTCCAGCTTGCACCCTCTCACAATCTCACAATCTAGGACCATTGCCTTCTGTTTGCCTGCCTGATCACCCCTAACTGCTCCCCTGCCTACCTGATCACCCCTAACAACTCTGCCTGCCTGCCTAATCACCCATAACTGCTTGCCTGCATGCCTGATTGCCACTAACTGCCACTGCCTCGGCCCCAGCTGCTGTGGCTTCATCCAGAAGGACATCTGGAATGACATGCTGATGGTCGTTTGGCTGTTCAGTCTAATTAGCATATTATGCTTTTATTATTACAGATGCTCTTAAAGAAGCTAATTTTAAATTTTAATGAAATAATAAACTCATAATCTATATATAGAGATAGAAAAGCCTAAGTGACCAAATAACAGAATAACTGAACAACCAGTCAGTATGAAGCATACTGACCACCAGAGAGCTGACACTCAATGTAGGAGCTGCCCCTTGATGGTCAGTGTGCTCTCGCAACCAACTTCCAATGGTCCCTCCCCCTGCCAGCTGTCCCCTATTGCTCTGATAGGCCCAGCTGGCCATCCTCCCATAGTCCCTCCCCTTGGTCAGTCAGCTTCCTGCAGTTTGTCACCCTGGTCAGCTGGCCCCATTGACCCCAATCATGACCTCTGGCCATCCTACCATAGGGGATTATTAATTTATTAATTGTTATACTGGCATCAATTTCTCCAAGCTTTCAAGCAGCTCCCCAGGCCCCACTCGCCAGCCAAGCCAAGGGCCCCCACCCTGTAAAGGAATTTGTGCACTGGGCCTCTAGTAATTTTTGTATCTCTAAATATTTGTTAGTTTTCTTATTAAGTAGGTTTTACTTTTATATATAGGGTGTCCCCCCAAAATGTATAGATACTTTAACTGCTGATAGCTCAATTTTGAAAATGAAATGTGTTTTTTTTTTTAATAAATACTGCCTTTATAATTATTCCAAGTGTTTTTATACATTATGGGGTCATCCTATACATATATTTTTATTAACAGAATATCAATATACTGAAATTTTGAATGTTTTCTTGCTTTTTCTATTTTTATATAAATTTTAAAGCATTCTAGAGTCTTATTTAATATACTTTATTATATTCATCTATAACCTTCTAAACTCTAGTTGTATAATGTGATTTTCCCATGCCAAAGTCTTTTTATTTTTAATTTCAGATTATAGATGTTATAATATGGAACTGGGAAAGTATTGTGAATGTTAGTACCCATTCTCCCTTGCAATTTCTTCATGTAACTAATTTTATTCAGGTATCTACATTCTCCATTCCATTTCACACACTGAATGGGAAGTTAATGCAATGCTGATACTATACATGCCAAATGTGAAGTCTGATTTCTCAAAGACAGTGAATTTTAACTTTAGCAACATGTTAGAATCACCTATTAGTTTTTGAAAATCTCAAAGCTCAGAGTGTACCCAAGGCAGATTAAATCTGAATCTTTCAGTGTGGGAAGCAGTTCTTAGCATTTTCTAAGTGGTTCTAGTGTGCAGCCAAGTTTACCAGTCTCCTGGAGTATTTTGTTTAGAAACCCAGGATTAAACTAATTAGCATTGCTTTAGCATTGGACTCAATGCAAGTTGAAAAGTAGTTGACAAATGTTGAAGAATTATAAGAAGTATCCTTTCCACAGTAATGTGGCAGACTCCAGAAACAATGTTCTCTTTTTTATTTGATGCCATGGGGTATTGATGTGAAGTCAGGTTAATTAATATCACTTTGCTACCATAAAGAAGTTTGTTGATATATTGACACATTCAGCATAAGAATGTGGAACAACCAAAGAGTAATTTAAGATAGTACAGTGTATAATATTGATCAAATGAATCTAATTGCTTTTTGTAGTTTTTAAAAAAATGTATTTTATTGATTTCTTACAGAGAGGAAGAGAGAGGGATAGAGAGTTGGAAACATTGATGAGAGATAGATATAGATCAGCTGCCTCCTGCATGCCCCCTACTGGGGATGTGCCTGCAACCAGGATTGAACCTGGGATCGGTATCAAACCTAGAACCTTCCAGTCCACAGGCCAATGCTCTATCCACTGAGCCAAACTGGTTTTGGCTGCTTTTTGTACTTTTAATTGTTTAGCTATTCGGTTATAAAGCAATTAGGCTTATTAGGTCAATATTATACTTTGTAGCATTTGAAATATAGAACAAAATAATTAAATTGAATGTAGAATTGTAGATGTGTGCCTATATTTCAGAATTTCATGTGAATAGAAGGGAATAGATGTGAATAGAGTCAATTATAGACTAAGGATTATTTTATGTCTACAGATTGTGTTGAATTCAGACTTACAGCCCTTTGTTTTTTACAACAGAGAATTAAGGGATATATACAAACACACAAAGTAAATAAAAAACAATAATAACAAAACGTAAACATGGAGGGTTGAAAAAATGGGAGCAATTTGTTCTAACTTAAGCAACCATCAACTTAAAATACACTGCCATAAACATAGCTTGGCATATATGAAAAACATGGTAGCCAAAAACCAAAACTCTACAAGAGAGATACAAAGAAGAAATCTAAACACAGAACTATGGAAAGTCACCAACATATAAGAGAAGAGAGAGAAAAAAAAGAAAAGAATAAAATATTGAACTAAAAAAGAAATATAAATAAATAATTAATAAAATGGCAATAACTGCACATCTATCAACAACTACTTTAAATGTAAATGGATTAAAGGCTACAATTAAAAGACAAATGGATAAGGAGGTGTGATACATAAATACAATGGTATGTTGCTCAGACATTAAGATGAAATCTTACCATTTGCAACAACATGGATGGACCAAAAGGTATTGTGCTAAGTGAAATAAGTCAGATAGAGATAGACAAATACCATATGATTTTTCTTACATATGGATTCTAAAAAACAAAACTTACAAAAAAGCAAACTCATAGGTACAAAGAATAAACAAAGCATAAAATAGTTGCCAGGTAAGAGGGAGTTTGATGAACTGGCAGAAAAAGATGAAGGGTAAAAAAGTACAAACTGAATAGCCAGTGTTGCTCAGTGGTTGAGTATCAGCTTATGAACCTGAAGGTCATGGTTTGATTCCTAAAAGGGCACATGCCTGAGTTGCATATTCAGTAGAAGTCATACAGGAGGCATCCAATTAATGATTTTCTCCCATCACTGATGCTTCTATCTCTCTCCCTCTCCCTCTCCCTCTTTGTTACAGTTACAAAATAATCACAGGGATGTAAAGTATAGCATGTAGTCAATAATGTAATAACTATGTGTGGTGTCCAGTAAGTGAAAAACTTATCTGGGGGATCACTTTATAAGTTATATAAATGTGTAAACACTGCGCTGTATACCTGGCATTAATATAATATTGAATGTCAAATAAGTTGAAAAAAGTCTATAAAAATAAATGAATAAATTAGAGAAAATAGAAATATTATTCCCAATAAGTTCTGTATGAATTCCTGCCCAATCATATTTTTTCTATTATTTCTTCAGAAAGCACTACATTGAAATTTAGTTTATCATTTCCAAATATGTCTTCCAATTTTCTTGATGTATGTATTTCTTTTTTAAAATTAATTTCAGAGAGGAAGGGAGATGTAGAGATAGAAACATCAATGACAAAAGAGAATCATTGATTGGGTGCTTTTTGCATGCCTCACACTGGGAATGAGCCCACAATCCAAGCATGGTCCCTGACTGGGAATCAAACTGTGACCTCCTGGATCATAGGTTGACACTCAACCACTAAGCCAGCTCACTGGGCTATGTATGTATTTCTTTAAAATCTAGAGTTGGTTTGGTTTTCTAGGTTTTAAATTTTTTTATTGCATCATCCGTGGTCTTTATTAACCTAAAATTTGGGGCATATCTCTTTGTATGCCTTAGCATTTGCTTTTTGATAAATACTCCAAGATATATAAAACCACTGATGTTTTTTGGTATCTTTAAGAGAAACTACTCCCTTCTCATGACTGCCAAAATGAATCTTGATAAATGTTGACATTATTATGTTAATATACCAGCATTGGCAAGTAAGACTGAACTTTAATTTCAGCACATGTGACAATAATCTAAGCAAATCTAAAGATAAACTTTGACATGATTCCAAGTGGAGGTAAAAATTCCACTAGAGAGTTCTATAGGTCCCTAAAGTTGGCTGAAAATTTCTAAAAAAAAAGGAGGGGGGCTTTTAAAAATGCTGGGGAATAGAATTATGTATAGGAATGTGGAACAGAGGATATAAATATTTGTGAATTTTTCTTTCCTACATGCAAAACACTGTTTTAAAACTCATAAGCATATTATTTCAACAAGACTGAAAAATAAGTACCACACTTCTTATTTTAAAGCTAATCAGACTGATCTTCAATGAAGACTGCAAATTGCTCAAGAACACAGGAGGAATAAACAACAAAAAGGTCAGTTCAAAATGATTCATAGATTTAAGTTGAAAATGCAAAATCATACAAATTCCAGGGGATAACATTGGAGAAAGTCAAGATAATATTAGGTTTGGTTATGAATCTTTAGATACAACACCACTAGCATGATTTAGAAAAGAAAACATGATAAGCTGGACTTCAATAAAACTAAATGCTTCTGCTCTGAAAAAGATGCTGTTAAAGGTATGGAAAAACAAAGCACTAATTGAAATAAAAATAAGTGCAAAACATAACATCTGACATTTCCAAAATATACAAAGAACTCTTACAACTTAACAAACTCAATTTAAAAATGGACAAAATATTTCAAGAGACACTTCATCAAGTCAGATATACACTTGACAGACATACATATGAAAAGATATTTGGCATCATATGTCACTGGGAATTCCAAATGAAACATATACCTATTAGTATGACTAAAATTTAAAACACCGAGAATACCTAATGCTGGCAGGGAATGTAGGCAACGAAAATTTCACTTATTGCTGGTGGGAATGTGAAATGCACTCACTTTGGAAGAGAGTCTGGACGTTTCTTACAAAGCTAAACATGTATAGCCTTACCATAAGATTCAATAATCACAGTGCTAGATATTAATATAAATAAGTTGAAAATCTATGTATACACACAAAAAAGAAACTGCACATGGACCTTTATAAAAGTCTATTTATATTATGCAAAACTTAAAATCAATCAAGATACCCTTCAAAAAAATCCTGTGGTGTATCTATAAAACAGAGTATTTAGCAACGAAAAGAAATGAGCCATCAAGCTATAAAAAAGGCTGAGAAAACAAAACATATATTACTAAGTGAACAAGGCAATTATAAAAAAAAGAACTACATACTGTATGATTCCATCTATGTGACATTATCATTGTTGGCAAGGTTTAGGAGAGAGAAATATAAATAGATGGCCACAGAACATTTTTGGGGCAGTGAAAATATTATGTCTAATATTAAAATAGTAAATGCATGGAATTATACATTTGTCAAAACTTATAGAATTATACAACACAAAGAATGGCACCTAATATAAACTATGAATAATGTAATGTTAGTAATAATGTATCTATTTTAGTTTAGCAATAATACTGAATGTAACACATTAATGTAACATACTCATCTAACACACTTATTCTAGGATATACCATCTTAATGCACATTTTTAATACTGGAGAAACTGCATGAATTGGAAAAGAGATTATATGAAAAAAATTTGTATTTTCTACAGAATTTTTATAATCATAAACATGCTCTAAAATTAATCTATATTAAAAAGTATTTAGAAAAAAATGGTAGGGCTATAATTTGAACCCAGATCAATGCAAGTTTATTGAGAAGAGAAAACCTAAAGTTCAATGTATGCAGAGAAGAAATAATCGATCCACTAAAGATACATTAAAATTAAAAGAAAAAGAGTGAAGCCTAAGCAGAAAAAACAAATTAACAGAAAGTATGTGAGATTCTGAAAGCATGGGAGCAAAAATACAGATTCTGAGGAAAGCAATTTCAACTTAATTTTTTTAATGTTTTTATTTGTTTTTGGAGAGAGAGAAACATCACAGTGAGAGAGAAATATTAATGGGCTGTTTCCTGTATATCTCCTACTGGGGAGAAGACCTTAACTCAAGCATGTGCCCTGACCCAGAATTGAACTGATGACCTTTCGGTGCATGAGAAGGTGCTCAACCAACTGAGCCATAACAGCCAAGGCTCAACTCAAAAGAGGCAGACAAGAAGAATTTCTCTTTATAAGGGATCTGTTTCTCTAAACGAAAATAACTGGCATTAGATTAATTTAAATGAAATAAATAGCAATATGTGTCTCTCTCTAAGAGTTGGTTGTGGAGAGAGATCCACAGATTTAAAATCCTATATAATAAAAACCTAATATGCAAATTGACCAAACAGTGGAATGACCAGTCAGTGGGGGGCATGGCCAGTAATTAGGTGGTGCCAGGCCAGAGAAGGCGGGTGCCAGTGGGCAGAGAGAGGGGGCAGTGATTGGGGACAGTGGCGAAAGGGCAATGGGGGTGGGGCCGGAGCTGCCCCCTCCTAGTCAGTACACTTCCACAGGGGGAGTGTTGGCCACAAGCTGAACTGAAGACTGATGAGTGCTAAGGATATCCGACTTATGGCTTCGGCTCTTTCCCCATGGGGAGCAGGCCAAAGCTGTCAGTTGGACATCCCCTGAGGGATCCTGGACTGAGGGAGTGTACAGGCTGTGCAGAGGGAATCCCTGAGTGCAGGAATTTTCATGCACGAGGGCTCTAATAGCATGATAAATGTCTGATAGCATTCTACATGTAAGCAAGTTTGTAACAATCAGGACAACAATATTTAGTAGTCCAAAAAATGTAATTTCAACCTAAGTTTTATTAAATGACTAGGTATATGCATATTTCTTCATTATATCTTTAACAGGATAAAAAGTAAGTAATTGATATACTCAAGAAAACCTCATAAGATGTCTTGAAAAAGCAGGATGCTTGGTGAACAGTAGTATTCTAATGAAATAGAGCACCTTGGTATAGTCTAGTAAGGGAAATTAACTCAGATAAACAAATAAATAAAACAAAACTGCAATTACAAGTCTAGATAAAAAATATATATGGCACTGTGGTTTGAGTAGTAAGAAATATTTTTATAGGCCATTTTAAGTTTATATCCATTTTAGGGGCCTTGAGGAGAAGAGTGTGATATAAGAAAAATTGTAGATCGCATTCTAGGCAGAAAGAATAGCAAAGGGAAAAAAAAAGGCAAAACAAAACAACAACAACATACAAAAGGTGTTTTGAAACACTGAGAGAATACCAATACAAGATTCAGTATATATATTCTGTGAGATGTCAGCTGTTTTTCCTCTTCAATTAATTTTCAATTGAAAAATATTTGAGAGTCATTTACATCCATTTTTATTGTAAGTGCACAGTGAATGCTAAGACAATAGCTTTATTATCAATCATTGTATAAAGTGAGGAAGGATTAATGAGCTGCCATGATGCTATAAAATCATCATCTCTAGTGTACTGTAAAAGAAAATAGAGAAATGTTTGGAATTCTTGTATATTTTATGTGAGGTAAACCTAAAATAATTTCTTTTATTAATCATTCTATTTAACTTCTCAAGTGCCTTCTATCTATGGATACAGTCTTGTTCAGGAAAATAGAAGTACAAATATAATGTTTAAAACTTTTGAAAAAGGAAAAAAAAAACGGTAAATTCTCAAAATCTAGTACTTGCATTTTTTAAAATAATAAGGCATACACTAATTGTAATTTCCTTTAAAAATCAAGACTAACCATGAGGAATATTTAAGCTAGCATATTTTCTGACAAAATAAAGCACGTTTTTCTCAGGCAAGGGAACATACTTTTTGATACTGAAGTACAGGAAAATATTTATGTTTCACTATTTAATATGGAACATTGGGAAACATAATAGGTCATGTTTTTTAAAATGGCTTGCAAAAGATATAGAAATATTCAACTGGACATCTCTTAAACTGATTTTGCATGAAAAATTGAAAATATAACAATATCTTTGTACAAAAGTTTTTTTAATGCATTGGTTTTCTAACTTTTGTGTAAAGTTTTTCCACGTTTCAATTATCCTATTATTTTGGAAATCAATGAAGCTCAGGGCATGCATTTAAAATATTCACAAATTATTTAGCCCAAAAATATGTGAAAGGAAATTAATTTGATAAAACATATGTAAGATAAATTAAATAATTTTTATAGGCATCTAAGAATATGGAGGTCTGTTTTCTGTATTCACTTCAGGTAACCTTTACAAAGATCTTATCTTCAGAATAAAATATCCATATATTTAATATTTTAAGGTGCATTCAGGATATGTGCACATTATTTTTAAATTTTCCTATATTTTTCATGACAAAATAGTTTTATAGAATTGAGAATATTTATAATCAAAGCCACTTTGACATTTATGCTTATTTGGGAAGAAATAATCCTTACAAAAAGAAAAAAATAAATAAATAAATGACTTTAAACAAAATTAAAAATACAAACTCCTAGCTACTTAGAAATAGAGACTTCTCAGTAAAGAAAAGTATTGCATTGTACAACTATGCTCTCACTGAGATAACAAAGAATGGTAAGTGATGATTGAAAATAATAGTAAGTGTTAAGAGTACTGGAAAAGAAGTTCTAAATTCTACATTGCTTCTGTTAATAGCATCTCATGGGTAAAACCAATCTATGTAACTTCTGGTTTCCTCATATATGAAATGGGGGTAATATCAGTACATCACATGTTCATACAGATAGCAAAAGGCATATTAGAAACATTTCCATGAAAATACTTTATTAAAATGAACACAATATGTCAATAATCATCCGTTTTTCATGTTGAAACATGAATGTATTGGTGTTTGTTTGTCTTTTTAATAATTTAACCAGAGTGGATTATAAAAATACAGTTTTAAAAAGACCAATAAATAGCAGAAAGAAGGTAAGAAATAAACTATGTATGGCCTCAAGGAAATTTTCTGGAGTGATGGCTACGTTGTTATCTTGATTTTATTGCTAGGTGAATTTAATGGTTAAAATTTCCCTAAATATATATAGAAGGCCATCATTCATGTTTTGAAAATCAATGAAGCTCAGGGCTTCATTGTATGTAAAAATGAATTTTATTATATGTAAAAAATTCTTGAGAACAATTGACTGCCTTATGAAAGGACTATTTCTCTTAATATATTGCCCTACTTGTCCCACTCCTCCCCACAAGAAGGAAACAGAGAAAATAAGCTACTTAAAAAAAATGATAAAAATGTAGGTGCTTTGTGTACTTGATTATACAATATATTTTTTAAAAAGTACACACCATTTAATTCTGATTAATGAAATTTTTCAGAAAAAAATGAAAATACAGATTTTATTAAAAAGAGATTCACATTTACATTATTTGACTTTTTGTGTAACTGTTATCTTTTTATCACAGTTCAATAAAAAATATTTTTAGTGGCAAAACTCATACTTCCGAGTTTACATTTTGTGCCTGTCAGAGTCATTGCCCCTACATGCAACATCAAGTCTGAGGCCAACAGTGACTGATGGTTTCAATTCATATCTAATGAAACATTCCTGAGTGTCTGATTGTTTTTTTTTACATTTTTCTTAAATTGTAAAAGTTATAGGGCTTAATTGAAGCAAGTATAAAACAGGTCAACATTTAAAAAACACACAAATGTGCGAAAAATGGTTTGGCTCAGTGGATAAAGCCTTGGCCTGTAGACAGAAGGTCCCAGGTTCTACTCCAGTCAAGAGCATGTACCTTAGTTGGGGGCACATCCCCAGAAGGAGGCAGCTGATTGATGTTTCTCTCTCATCCATGTTTCTAACTCTCTATCCCTCTCCCTTCCTCTCTGTAAAAATTCAATAAAATATTTAAAAAACACACACACAAAAACACACACAAATGTTAAAGAACAGACAAACAAGCATAAACCATTCTAAGACAATAATACTACTTTCAATCTAGACTTTTATGTAAGAAATAATGAATGTTCTAAAATTTGATGTTTTTCTAATTGCTTTGTTAAATAATACAAATTATCTTTAAACATGTTTCCACACAGCTCTGTGAATAAAATTAGAGATATTTTATGCATGCCTATACCAATTTATAAAATTTTGGGCTGCCATGGTTATAAGAAATGCTTTAATATCTGTGCTGAGAATACAACAGAGGGTGTTATGATTTGAATTGTGTGCCCCTCAAATATCTTGAAGCCCTAAACCTCTGTAACTCAAAATGTAGCCTCCTTTGGAGATAGGGTCTTTAAAGAGGTAATGATGTTAAAGTGAGGACATTAACTTAATATGACTATGGGCTTTAATCTAAAATGACTGGCATTATTTACATTCTTGAGTGGGCCCTGAGCATTCCTGGGGCTAGGCTGGGTTTAGAGAGAGGGCTGCTGCTGCCAGCCAAATCAGTATTTGTTACCTGGGTCTAGATCTGAGCTGGGCCAAGTCTCTATCTGTTACCTGTGTCCAAGCATTGAACAGACTGTCAAACTACAGCTAAAAGGCAGGGGAGATTGGGGGAGGGGTGGCTGTAAGAGATCAACCAAAGGACTTGTATGCATGTATATAAGCATAACCAATGTATACAAGACACTGGAGGTGGGGGGCAGGTAAGGGAATGTACTGGGGAGTAGGAGAGGCCTGAGGGGGGTCAATGAGGGGGGAAAATGAAACATATGTACTACTATTTATAATACTTTAAACAATAAAAAATAAAATCGTGTACTGAACTTAAGTAGAAAAATAAAATAAAATGGCTGACATTTTTACAAAAAGGAAAGAAAGAAAGAAAGAAAATTGGGAAAGAGAGTTAGACATGCATATAGGAAAAATGGCATGAGATGATGACTGAAATGACCCATTAGAAGTTAAGGAATACCAAATATTTCCATAGGTAACAAACACACAGGGTACATAAGGCCCTTTTTTTAAAGGTGGGAAACAACCAGGAACTTGATTTACCAGGTGTACCGGGTAATAAATCAGAATTTTTTCAATAGATGGTTACACATTTGTTGATATATATGCGATTTGATATGTATGCTATTTTGTATATTAACAACAAGCTTCAAAACTTGATATGTCAAATTTTCTAAAGGTGTTAATATCATAGATATTTTTACACTTAAAAATGTCAAATTTTGTGCCAAAGAAAGAACATTTGAGGGGAGTTTTAATTCATTACTCTATTTTGAAGAAAAGTGCCACTGAAAGTTATGATATACTTCAGGAAGCTCATAGTGATCATGCTCCATCTCCAAATACTTGTGAATGCTGGTTAAAATGCTTTAAACGTGATTATTTCTATGTGAAAGACAAAGAACATTCAAGTCGACCAAAAAAGTGTGAAGATCAAAAATTACAAGTATTGGATGAGAATGCATGTCAAACTCAAAAACAACTTGAAGAAAGATTAAACATTGCTCAGCAAACAATTTCTGATCGTTTACAAGCAATTGGAAAGATTTTAAAGGAAGGAAAATGGGTGCCACGTCAAATAGAAAACCGAAAAATTATCAGTAAAATGTTGCTTCAATGGTACAAAAGAAAGTATTTTTTGCATTGAATTGTGACTGGTGATGAAAATCACATTTATTTTGAGAATCCCAAAAGCAAAAATCATAAATTGATACAGGTCAACCACCAACATTGACTGCAAGGCTAAATCGCTTTGGAAAGAAGACAATGCTCTGTATTTGGTGGGATCAGAAAGGTGTAAATTATGAGCTTTTAAAACCAGGTGAAATCATTAATACTCATCACAACTAACAACAAATAATCAATTTGAACCATTTTTTTTGATCATGAAATGACCAGAATGATCCAGAAAGCACAGCAAAGTCATTTTTCTTCATGATGACACACCATCACACACTTCAAAAACAGTTAAAGAAACATTAAAAGGTCTTGTCTAGGAAGTATTAACCCACCCATAGTATTCACCAGACCTTGCTCCTTCAGATTACCATTTGTTCTGATTTATGGCACACACACTTTCTGAGTAGCACTTCAAAACATACAAAGAAGTGGAAAATTGGGCCTCTGAATAGTTTGCCTCAAAACAAGAAAAGTTCTATTGAGACAGATCCACAAATTACCTGAAAGGTGGGGGAAATGTGTAGCTAGTAATGGACATAACTTTGAATAATGCACTTTTGATGTTTCTCTTGAAATTATTGTGTTTTCTTTGATTACAAAATCCACA